>ML784879.1:933761-966224 GCA_009831015.1 Picea engelmannii | reverse complement strand
CACCCTTACAAAGGCTGCAAGGGAATTTGGGTTTTGGATTCTTCCTTTTAATCTTGTTGACCTCATCAACACTCCCAATACTATTAACAGTAACTAGTTTCTTAGAGCCAACATCTGATGTTGTTGGGGCCTTTGTCCTTTTCAGGTTCTTCTTCTTCTTCTCTTTCCATTTCTTATTCTTCTAATCAACCTGGCTACTTGCTTTAGAGCTTTCACTAGGCAAAGAAGGAGAAATGGAAGGAGACTTGATAGGCAAAGAAGGCGAAAAATCGACATGAGGTTGATGTGTGGGTGGTGTATTGACGTCCAAAGTATTAGGTGCAACTGAAACATTCGGGATCACTGGAGTGGGGAACAACCAAATTGGTAATCCAATAGTGAGTCCTGGAAGACTCAGTGTGGCAACATTTGGAGGACCAAAGTTTCCAAACGAAGGAAAGGTATAAGGTTCCCCAAGAGAAGGGGTTCCTCCATTGGTACTCCCAGGATTCGATGCCATTAACACTTACTCGATCTAAGGTACACTAAGTAAAACAAACAACACATGCTATGAATCTGAGAAGCAATCAATCAAACAAACCTTCCTATGATGAGACCACTAGTTGGTGATGAAATCCAACATCACGAGATCAAAATTGGAAGGGGCAGGGATAGAGCAGGTCAGTTACGTTGGCAACCTGCTTAATGGACTTATGCCTTGGTGCAAGATTCCACGTAGTAATTGTGGATTTACCCTCCAAGGAGCCCGAGTGAGTTTGACCAACGTCTTTTCTAGGTACAATGAGACTTCCCTTCACCGTCACCTTGTGTGAGACCCTAAAGATTGTGGCTACTAAGGTCACCAACTCGTAGTCATCCCCTGGGAGGGTACAGTCGATAGTCCAGTCGGAACGTATGGACAGGATAACAAGTCTGAAATCAGCTTGAAAGGATCCCACACATAATCATGGGTATACCTTCCAGTGGCCCCCAATATATGATCCAACCACTACAAACAGTTGGGCCACAGAGGGATAATCTCTGTAACTCACCCGAATGCGACCTTGTGCGTAACCCTTGTGTGAGAGGGGGAGACCAGCAAGCCAATACGACAATTGGATTTGACTCTCCCTACCGCAAGATACTAATTTTGTTCGATAGCTTTGTAAATTTATCCTTTCAACCTATTCCAAAGCCCTACACCTTAAACTAATGTAGGTTTTCTAACAAAGATGTAAAAGGTCTAATAAATTTTAGCTAAGCATTGATTTTAATGGTTGTTGTTTACTCAAAGGGTGTACAAAAGTGAAACTAATGGAATGATGACTCAATTCCCAAAAATATGCATGAAATATGATAAGCAATCATTTCTTTTCAATGAATACCTATTTAAAGGAAAAAAGGAAGAGTTGTTTTCACTATCAAACACTTGATAAGGAATGTCCTCAATCAATTATGTTCTCAATCAAATCCAATATGATGCTACAACATTTCAGAAATGCAAACTAATATGAAAACTAACCATTAAGATGTACTTTTGTCATTTGTATGTGAATGATAATCAATTCAATGCAAAACTTGTCCTGCCAACTACCCTTTCAGATCAAGGAGATTTGGATAAGAAAACGCAGATTTCGCAACAAACAACACACCCTTTTGTAATCAAATAAGATAAAGAAAATAAAAAATGCAAAAGGAAGGAGAAAGAAATTGGATCAGATGACCTCAAAGAACCAAATGAGAAGAGTCACAGACTTCTAATGTCCTTCACTAGAGTTCTGCTCAGTCGGATAGGTGAGAAGAAAGTAGCGGATTGGTTTCAAGCTCTCAATAGAAAAAACTCAAAAATGATGAAGAAGGCCATAAAATTTGAACAAAAAGGTGTTTACTTCTTAGGAGGAAGCATTTCAAAGGTCAAAGGAAGGATCATTGAATCACAAAGTAGCTTAGCAAGTGAAGAAACAGGGTCTAGACCTCCAAAAAATGTAATTTTTGAAGAGATTTTGAGCAAAAAAGGGATGGTTATCTGGTATAAGGGCCACCAGAGAGTTATAAAACTTTTTCTAACACTTCCAGGGAGTGTTGGCACTCTCCTAACTTGGGCAGGGGGGCGCTAGCCTAAAAAAACTCATAAAAATGTCCAAAAACCCAAAATTTCAATCAAATTTTGACAATCAGGCTGAGTGTGATGGGGTAAATATTCAATTAGCAAGTGCAATCAGATAAATGGGGTGAAAAAGGTCTGAAAACAATAATGTAGGACAAGTTCTTATGAGGAAAAATCAAAACTAAAAGTTTCGACTCAAATCCCCAATGGAGTCGCCAGTTTCTGTTGAAGGAAAATCTCCCTGCGGACAAGTAGATCTCCTCAAAGAGCTAGACTCTTAAGTCGAAGACAGAAAGTTCTTATCATGGTCACTAACTTCCTTTTATATCTAGGTGGACTAGTGTGTGAGGAAGAAGGAGAAAAGAGGTACCTTTTACCAGTGTTTGTCCCTGCACGAAATGAGTTGAGCTCCAATCTTTCTCTCTTCGATAAGCCCTGTAGAAAAACAAAGTAAGACCACTTCCTACCCTATCAAGATTAGTCCAAAATAGATATATCTACTAAAGAGAAAAATTCAGGTGATATTGAACACAAATTAGAAAGAAACAGGACAAGAAAATTATATTAATGGGGACAAAACATTGCTTACAGCCATAGATGGATTGCAGCAGTTTTGTCAAGTCCTCCTTGTCTACCCCTTGCTCAAAAGATCCACGATATGAATGATGATAGCTTCATATATTTCTCCCTATGAGATCATAGGTCTATTGCCTCCAAATCATATTTGTTCCAACACTACTTATGAGATCATAATTTGGGTGTGATTCTCCCTTTTTCAGTCCTCTTTCACCATGAGAAAACTTGCTTATATAGTCTTGGAGAGGCTTTGACCACTTGAGATATCCCTGGGGAAGTTGAGGATTTTCCTCCTTCAGTTGAGGATCTTCCCTAAGATCATCGTTGGACTAGGGATTCAAATCCAATTACCTTCCAAGAATGAAAGGATCCTTCCCCCATTCATCTCAATAGCTTAACAACTACCCAGAATAGGCAGTTCTCCCTCAAAAGGGCCATCAAAGCACTATAGCGCTCCCCAGTAGGCTTAAGGGGGGCGCCATCACTCTCAAAATCAATAGTGATCCTCCAGAAGGGCCAAAGAAGCTTTATAATTCTCCCAGACAATGTAAGGGGGAGTGCCAACACTCCCAGAAGAGGTATAGGGGAGCGCTCCCCTCCAAAAACTCAATTTTTGAGGTGCTTTTAGATGGAAAAAGGTTTGTAAGCCTGTTGACTCATTTCTCCTCTTTCAAATCAAATGTTTGAGGTTTTTCAAGTGTCCTTCTCATGTCGTTATAGGTACAACATAGGCATCATGGCAGTATGCTTTCTTTGACACTTGCGACACTTGTGAACAACATGCGACACTTGCGACCTTGTGAGCAAAATGCGACACTTGCGACCTTGTGAGAAAAATGTGACACTTGCGACCATTGTAATGACAACACTTGTGACACTTATCAAAGTGAGTATTTTTTATGTGTAACACTCATCATACTCAACTTGTATATATGTCTAAGTTTGTTTCATCCATAGAACCTGAGAACACCATTATTTTGCTACAATATACTCTTATTTGGTTGTAGATAAAGATATTGATGATTTTTTCTTGCTTATCCAAGATACTAAACACTCACCCAAGTAGAATGCTTCTCCACTGGTGGTTCGTTGATCATCAATGCAACCTTCCCAATATGCATCTGTGTAGGCAATCAATGATATATCCTTTCCTTTTGGATACCATAATCCAAACTCTTTTGTTCCTTTCAGATATCTGAAAATCCTCTTCATTGCTAATACCTGTGATTCCTTTGGTGTTGCTTGAAATCGTGCCACCTGTCCAATTTCACTGCTAATATAAAAAGTTTACCTATCATTGGCCTATATTTCCTATGGTCTGTAGACTTTGAATCATCATCTTTTATCAACTTGCATTTGGTTTGCATAGGAGTGGTAACTAGTTTGCAATATTCCATTCCAAACCTCTTTAGCATTTCTCTGATATACTTAGTTTGAGAAATAAAAGTTCCTTGGTTTCTTTGACATGTATGGAGACCCAGAAAGAAGGATAGTTCTCCAAGTAGTGACATTTCAAATTCATTATTCATATCCTTTGCAAATTTCTGGCTTAATCTGTCATCAGTACTTCCAAAAATAATATCATTAATATAAACTTCAATTAATAAAATACCATCTTGAGTTACCTTGATGTAGAAGTTGTTGTTTGCACTTCCTTTTCTAAACCCTTCCTGCTGTAGATATTTGTCTAGTCTAGAGTACCATGCTCTAGGAACCAGTTGTTCAATGTAGACTTCTTCTTTAAGTTCCTCATTCAGAAAAATGATTTCACATCCATATCTATCCATACTATTCAGGACTCTGCTACATAGTTGTTCATAATTTTGACTCATATGTCACTATACTATCATGAAGTACTACTAAAATTAATTAATCTATCATATTGTACATTTTCTGACTGAATGCACTGAATCTGTCTACTCAAATTCTGCAAGCTTCTCAAAGGATGGTTCTCTGGTCTGTCTCAGCTATCGCATAGACTCCCCCTATCTATTATTCATATTATATTGGAGTCTCTAAGCCGGATGGCTTAGAACAATTCCTGCTCTAAAGTGTATTAATCATCATCTTCATTAGTATATTCATCATCTCTCTGAGATCCAACTTCTTTCTTTATTTCTATGGATTCATCTTTCACTACAATGCCTGAAAGTAAAATCTCTTGAACCTATTCCTTATTTACCTATCCTTCTTTTCTTTCAGTTATTTTCCAAATCTTTCTGTATCTGACATCTTTCCTTTTCTCTATAGAATTTTCTTCATCTCATTTTATTTCCAATATTGCGATCTCTGGGACCTGGTCTTTGTTCACCTGTTCTTTGTGTTTTGAACAACCACTGTCAACATACCAACCACGATTCTTCTACTTATCTTGTAGAGTTAGTGTGCATTCTTCATTTCTATATTGATTCTTCTTTCTTATCCATGTTCTCTTCTAAGGCTCATGTCTGTGACTGTTCTTGTTCTGTTGTGGTTCTCTAGGATGGACTGTCATTCTGCAATATATGGCCATGTGTCCAAAGTTCTTGCACTTTTAGCATTCCACTTCAGTGCTCAATGGTTCAAACATGTTGTATCTTATTCTTTGTGTTTCACTAGGCCTTCTTGGATAACCATTTCTGTTCTTTCTATTAGCTCTGCAATTTACAGCTTTATGTCCAAAATTATTGCATTCATAACATAAACCCAAAAATATAGTTTGATACGTGGGAGTTGAATATATTATGAAAGGAGTTACTCTTATGAATCCTTCTTCTTCTTGAGGCCTATTTGTTTCTGCCAGCTGTTGATTCTTAAATCTGAATCTTCTCGGTGGAGGAGTATCCCTATAATCTTACTGGTAGGTATTCCTATCCCCTTTGATTGTTTATTGTTTTCGATATGTTTCTTGTTCTGTTGCTTTATATCTTCATCCCTTTTCTATTTGATTGTATCCAAGTCTGAAATTGTTATGATTAGGCCTTTGACTGATGATAATGTCATCCAAAACTTTTGAGTTGTTCTACATATTTTTATTTTGAATATCCTTTCTCAATGTGACAATCTCTACTTCCAAATTTCCAATGATCCTGTCTGTTTCTTCTAATTGTTCTTTGAGTGCTTCTTCAATTATTTTATATTCTTCTATTTGAACCTTCAATTCTATGATGATATTCTCTAGTTATTGAGTGTCTTCTTTCTTGTCTATTTCTGCTCGTAGCTTCCTGTTTTTCCTCTTTTCTCTTCTTATAACTTCTATGGCAGTCAACAATTCTTCTCAGTAGTCAACTTATTTCTCTTCATATTCTTCTTCGTTGTCTTCTTTATCAGATTCTTCTATTTCCATGAATAGAACTCTTTCTTTCTCACTGTCACTGAATTCATCTTCATCTGATGATGAGATGTCTTCTTTGCTGCATAAGATTTTCTTGAAAACTTTCTTTGTGATTCCTTTTCCTTTATATGTTTGTTTCCTATTTGAGTAATATTCATCATTCCCCTTATCTTTATTATGAGGATATTTGTTAGAAAAATGACCAATACCATCACAATTAAAACAAATGAATGGAAGCTTACCTTTATATATGTCGTTGGTTCCCTTGTTCATTCTCTTGACAA
Organism: Picea engelmannii; assembly: GCA_009831015.1. Lineage (NCBI taxonomy): Eukaryota > Viridiplantae > Streptophyta > Pinopsida > Pinales > Pinaceae > Picea > Picea engelmannii. Next base: position 959,965 of record ML784879.1, on the reverse strand, counting down.
AATTGGTCATTTCTTCATCATCTTCTGAGATGTCACTATTGGTTCTATGTTCTTTTTCTTTTTGCTTTCCATTTTTCTTTGACCTTTTGGATGCTTTGAAATATGCTTCTTTTATATATGGATTTTCCTGTTCAGTTCTCATTTCATATGCTATGAATATTCCATGTACTTTGTCCATGCTTATTAAGTCTAGATCTACTCTTTTTTCTAGTGTTGATATCTTAGGATAAAATCTCACAGGAAGAGATCTTAGTACCTTTTGAAAAATTACACATTCTTTAAATTCTTCTCCCAATCCTATGATTGCATTTACTATTTCATCGACTCGTAAGAAGTAAGCTGCAATATTCTCATCTTCCTTCATCTTTAGTTATTAGAACTAACTTTTGTAAGTTTGAAGCTTTGTTTCTTTGACTTTTGAATCTCCTTCATAAATATTTTGAGGTTTGTCCCAAATATCTTTAGCAGATTTACAATGCATATCTCTGTTGTATACCGATTCACCAATACCATTCAGAAGTGCATTTGTGGCTTTGGAATTATTTTGACCAAGTTTTATTGTTGTTTCACTTGTTGGAAAAACTGTTGGTTCTTTTTATACATCTACTATAGATTGCCAAATTTCAAATCCCTGTTCCTGTATATATATATTTTCATCCTTATGCTGCAAAATGCATACTTCTATCCATTAAACTATGGTATTTCATGTTTATACATGTTTTTTCTCTCCATGATCTACCTTTCAGTGATTAAACTGATTCTTGAAGGAACTGACTCTGATACCAATTGTTGGATTACTGAGATGGGGGGTGAATCAGTAATAGAGAAATTATCCCTTTTAAGCACAAAATGCAAGTGTTATATCAATGTAGCATTATCATCCAATAGTTTTAGAGTAAATAAACAATGAAAACATGAGCAATCATACACATACACAATACACCAATGTTTTTATGTGGAAACCCAAAGCCAAACAAAACCACATAATGTTTTTTCTTATATGTATTTAAGAATTACATTCATTGGAAGCACCAACTTCCTTTGTTTTCCAGCTGCAACTAGAAGGAGGCTCCAACCCCCTAGTTTCTCAGGCTACAACCTGAAGGAAGCTCCAACTCCCCAATTCTTTGGCTACAACCAGAAGGAGGATACGACCCCCTAGTTTCTTAGGCTACAACTTGAGGGAAGATCCAGCTCCCCAATTCTCTAGATACAACTAGAAGGAGGCTACAACCCCCTATGTTCTCTGGCTACAACAAGAAGGTGGCTACAACCACCTGTCCTTGCCCCATCCAACCACCCTTACATAGAAGTAGAATGATGGAACCACTGTCACACTATCACTGTGAGATATACTATTGTAAACCTATATCAATCAACCTGTAATCAGCCTATATCAACCTGTAATCAACCTATAACAACCTGTCACAATAACCTATCCAAAGAACCTGTAATCAACCTGTACCATAATCAAGTACATCAACCATGCACCAATCTGTACCTCAACATGTACCATCAATGAGTGCATCAACCATGCACCAAATATGTACCAATGATGCATCAAATACACATAAAATATGACTCATAAATATGTAACCAACATCATCAACTATACACCTCATGTACGTGCCAACTCATCAACTACTTGTCTCAACCATCTACCCAACATGTACCTCAACCAAAATCCCTCATCAATTTCATCATCCAAATTTGATTTGTAACTCTATAATATACCCGGTGTATATGATCACATACCTGCAAACCTTCCTTAACTTCAACAAGTGACTAGCATTTTCATCAAACTTTACTTTAGTCTCACATGACTAATTTTGGATTAGTCAACAACCCTAACTTGAAATAATCATAACTATGTACCTTTCATGAATAAATATATGAAAATAGTACACAATGTTCTTCACTGTCCTTTATGCAATTCCTCTAGGTTTCACTACTTGGAACCTCTCAGAAAAAGAGTTATAGAAAAAATGGCATACCTTGTTGAATTCTGACTTATTCTAGAGAGAGAACTTGTAGAACGTGCCCCACATAGAATATTTTGTTGTATGGATCTGAAAATGATACAAAGAATACTACAAAATGTACTCTAACCAATAATTTTTTTCTTACTTAATTTGGATCTGTTACGAAGAAGTTATGACGGTTTTACCTGAAACACATGTTTTAGACTAGCTACAAACTCTATTTTCCATAGAGTGTAACTCCAAAAATACAATGAACCACAACCTGAAATTTGTATCACAGCTAATTGGATATGTTTCCTCAATGTCCTCCCAATTTCACAATATGAATCATTATAAAAAAAATTATTGCGAAAATGGTGAGATGACCTATAAATAACATACCTTAGTGTTGGCAGCCCTAGTACATGTTTTTGCTATTTGAATGACAAAAGACACCTCTTGTAGCTTCCTTCACCTTATCCTATAAATATTATCATTTGGGGATTATTACTAGATTACAATAGATATTCAATAATTCTATTGTATTTGCATTTTTGTTTTGTTCCATGTTTGATTCATAACTGAAAGCATGAATCAAACATGAGAACTTAGTTTCATATTATATCCCTATTCAAAGCATGCTTTTAGAAGGTCATTATGCTTACATCTACTTCGTATTTCATAATTTAATGATTTTCCTTTTGAATTTGTTGAATTTCGATATAATACCTTTGTTGATTCGCATTTGAATTGTAAACTTATTTATTTGAATCCTTTGCAAATCAACTATAGTCATTGCTAGACATGGGAATTAAATGCACCAAAATCGTATCATGTACTTGATATTTGGCTGGAAAAATGAATTGACATGCATTTCATTATGATTTGAGGGTTTGTGTTATGCTCTGTACTCGAGGTTTGCATTACCAAAAATGCTCAAACTTCATGACCAAAACCTTGGTGTTCATCCTATGATCGCCCAGGGGTTTTGTTTGGTTTCATTCCAATTTATTTGATCAGATTTGTTTCTCCTGCTCCTACCATCTAAACCCATAGCTGTCTTGAGTCACCCCCATTACAGTATGGTCATATTCTTAATGGATCCTATTGTCCGAACAAATCAAAATGGCTCTCAAGCATTTTTGTCTCATGATGATGCAGTTGAGGATTTCAAAGGCCAGGGCTGGGATACTTTGATTAAGGGGTTCGAAGAATATAACCTTTGCATGGCTAAGGAATTCACACAAAAATTTGATGGATATAGAGAAAAGGTTGGAGATATTCAGTTGGAGGTGACTAAGGATTTTATCAGCGAAGCCATAGGACTTCCATCCACTGGTTAGAAGTGGTTCAAGAACTCAAAAATCAAAGAAGTGTACTGGGGCCTTTTCATGACCTCCAGAAAGATTGATTGTTGTGAGAGGGGTATTCCTGTTTATTTTCTTAAGTTTATATGGCATGGTCTCTTGTCATTTGATGTAGACCCCCTACCTCTACCTCGGCAGGGTCCACTGACCTCCCAATCAAGGATTGTTCTTCCTCTAATGAGCTGAAGCGGCTCCCTTGGTTCCTTGCTAGAACCCTTTGAATAGATCCACATGTCCCTTTCTCCCTGACACAGGTTTTGAGAAGCCCTACGTGCACGCCACCTTTTCAGTGCCCTTCTCCTTTTAGAGCCAATAGAAACCTATGTGTTGACTCCTTTTCTCTCTCATGACCTCGAGCTGTGACACAGGGCTCTAGGCTACGTTCCTTTCATGTTTTGGGAGTTTGAGACTCCTACATGAGAGCTCTCCTCGGTTCCTTATCTTTTGAAATGATGAAAACCCGAAAAAGGGCCTAATGGCTCCTTGGCTCCTCCCTTAAGCCTTCTCAAAACAACCTTGTCCTATGGCCTCGGGATACTCCTCTGAGTGCTTCATCTTTCCTGATTCAGGGAATCATGATGCAGTGACCAAACTCCCAGTAATGAAACTCTTAGTGACTTCCTGATCTCTGCCACATGTCCTCCAAAATGGGTGGTTCTGATCCTTTCACCAAATCTCCTTTTGTGATTTTGGCCTAGTCTTCTCCTTCATTTCCCAAGTTCCAAAACATTGACCAACATCCACGGGTCCCTTCCAATGGATGGTTGTGACCCCTAATCACGATCAATGGTTGTGATCTTTTCAGGATGATCAACAATCATGATCAAATCCTGACATTCTCTCTTTCAGTAATTTGCGAGAGTCTTGACTCTCGATCTCTTGGTAAACACATCCCTGGTGGCTTCTGGATATTCTCCATGCATCTCTCCCGATCCAATGGTTGGAATGATTTTGGGATTTTTGTTTTGGGAATTTTGACGACTCCTCCTTGCCAATTTCCCAGTAACCAAGACTCTGGTTGCTCGGATCTGCTGCCACCTGTCCTCTAAGATGGATAGTCCTGATACTTTTGGGATTTTGATGAGTCCTCTCTCCTCTACTACTATGAGGGTTAAACCTCATGCACCTTCTCTCAGATCCGATGGCTATCCATCCTTTGTGCTTGATCTAACGGTTCAGATCCAATCCCCTATGCACTCTCCTCCTACTGTCTGGACGTAGGCTCCAATGGTCTAGATATCCTCTTTCGCAACTGATCTAATAGTTTTTGATGCTCCTCCTCCTGATATTGTGCTTCTTCCTTTCCTTTGGAAGGATTTTGATTCTTGAAGGTATCGGCCTTCGATGCTTCTCTTGCAAGTCCTGATACTCTGGGTCTCACCTGTGTTTTTGGAAATGCTTTCCCTTTTGAGATTTTCAAACTGACTCAGATATGAGGGGCTCATCCCTCTGCTTCCTTAGAAGACTTCTTGGTGCTCCTCCTAGAACACTCCTATTCTCAACCTCTTGATATTATTTGAACTTGAACCAAGTTCACTTTGCTCATTCTCCTTGTGCTTGACTAACCTTCAGCTGGCTATCTTCAACACTCCATCTGAGTGTTGGCCTAGTGCACTCCTTGCACAGGTTTTTGTCCTCCTTGAGCTTCAACTACTTGGACCTCAAGGGTCTTTGTCCATTCTATCCCTCAAATAGATACAAGCACCCTCTTAGAAGCTTCTTTCTCAAGAATGCCTTGCTGAGCCTACAGAGTGTTCAATAACTCTGTGAGTGTCTCCTCCTTGACACTTCTCTTATCTATGAACTTGAAATAGAGTTCCTTCTGTGCACTCTATGCACTTGCTCGATTCCCTCCTAACAGAGCTCTACAGAACCTTCAGTGATTCTATCTTCTCTCTATGCCCTCCTCTGCACAGTCTCACTGCTAAGGTATTCAACAACCTTGAGGCTTCTCCCTGAGTCTAAGGATTCCTTTGGTGCACCCTCATGGCACATCTTTATTCGAATTCCACAGAACTCAGAAGTGCACTATTGCACTGGCTTACAGAACCCTCAGTATTCTGTCATGCAACCTCTTGCATTAAGCCACAAAGAAGCCAGACCTACGATCAAAGAACTCTGAAAAAATAGGAAAATCTATCTATCTCCCACAGATGAAATCTAACATACATAGACAACATAAAACAAACACATACATAGCATTCATGAAAGACACATAAAAACATATAAACATATATGTAGGAAAAACTATTATGTATTAACATAAATGTCTGATTACATTGTGTTCGAGCTTGGACTGCAACAGAGTCTTGGTTCTATCCTCTTCTCTCAAATCTATCTATCTACCTCCCACAAAACTAACTCATCTAGGTACCAAATATATTTTACAAAGGGGAGGCTCCTCGAGCTCTTCCCTCCAAGCTACCTACATTCATTAATTATATTGAATGAATATTCAATGGATGTCTAGTTCAAATCAAATCTAGATATGTAACCTTACAACCTTTTAAGGTGACACTAACTACAACCTACTTACAAGCATGGATTTGGCTCTACCATCCTTACAATCATTTAATTGCATTCAATTTCAATTTGAAATTTGAAATGGAGAGGGTTGGGGCCTCTCCTTCCTTGAATATGCACTTTCAAATTGTTGAATGGTTGGCACTTTGCTGGGTTGGAGCAATGCCCCTGCATCATACTCCACAGCTGCAAAACATTCGTGAGCTCCTGCTCATGAGCTTCCCAGCTTTGCTATCGAAATACACCAGGATCCCAAACAATGCTCTAGAGTTGTTCATCCGCTCCACCACTTCACTGTTGCTTCATCTTCCTTGGTGCTATTGCAGGATCTCTTCTATTCAACCCGTTGTCGATAGATTCTACTACTGACCTCAACATCAATTTTCTTATCTCTTCAAATTCCTCATCTAGCTGCTCCAGTTGTTGGTTCTCTTTATGTAGTCTCCTCAGTTTCACTTCTTCCCTGAAAATGGGTAGATAAATTTGATCCCCCGTTTGATTTTCTCCATCTCTTGTGTCCTTAGCTTTCCATCCTACTACAAATTTCAGCTCTACAGTCTTACCACTGAGCTACTGCTCATCTCCTTTCTCTGACAGCTTTTCTTCTACCAATTCTCCTACTGGAGCATCTCCAGCTTCCTCCAACGGCTCTCCAGACTGGAGTTTGTCCTTTCCTTCTACTGCAAACCTCGGAGCTACAGTCTCCATTTGTTCATCCTCCCGGCCAAAATTTCTGAGCAATTCCACTGAATGCTTCTCTCCTAAAATCATGACTATCTCCTCACAGTCATTTGTTGGTTCTGGATGGTTTAACCAATCCTCCAACATCCTCAATTCCATCTCCCACAGAGTGAGTAACTCATCTACGTGCTCCTCTTCTGTTGGGGAAGATTTTGATGTCTGATCCATTTCTTATTTCTCTTTGATAGTCACAAATGGTTGTCATTCTTGTATTGTTGCATATGTAACACAAGATTTGGACTCCACTAGGATGCTTCATAGGAATAACTCAATTCCCCCAATGATCAGAATGCATCTTTGATCCTTCTCCATCAGATCTCCTTGCTGATTTGAACTCACCTCTGAGTTCATGAGACTGTAACATGGACTCATATTCTCTCCCTTGCCCACCTGACAACTTGAACATTCATTACTACCCACTTGGAAAATTGAAATTCCCTCACTGCCCACTTGGCAGTTTCTGACATCATCCAGTGATCTCTTCCCCTAATCATCACTGAGATTTATCCCAGCTTCTGGCTTACAGACGTGAACCAATTATTCTATGTCTCTGAGGCTTTCAACATACCTCAACCACTTTTTCAATAGCCTTTGTTGTCTTATGGCCAACAATTCCTTGACTGGCCACTTCACTTTCTTCTTTATGGGCCACTCATACACCCAATGTCTTTCTGCCTCCTATTTCATCTTCAATGCAAGTTGTTCCAATCTCTCCCTCACCTTAGCGATTTTTTTGTCCATTTTAGATTTTTCCTTTTGTTGGTGGTCCTTTCATTGACCATTCCTATGGCCTTCTGTAGCCATCTTCATCCTCCTACTTGCCCTCCTGGAAAGTCTGTTGCTATCACTCTGCAACTAAGAGCACTTTGAGCATCTCCTACAATCCACCTGACTGTACCATTTGTTGTTGCATCCTGCAACAACCTTCTCACACAAATCATCAACACTCTGTCTTCCTTCAGCTCTTAATACCACCTGATGGTATCGAATTATCTCTTATTTACTCTACCTCCCTCTGCCCAAAATCTACAAATAGAAAGTGGCTCTGATACAACTTGATGGTGTGCATTAGAGTATATCTTTTCTCTACTCTCCGTCACAAAAAATAACCAATCTGTGCTCTGATACCACTTGATGCAGACCCCCTACCTTTTCCTTGGTAGGGTTCGCTAACCTCTCGGTCAAGGATCGTTCTTCCTCTGATGAGCCAAAGCGGCTCCCTTGGTCCCTTGCTGGAACCCTTCAATCAGATCCACAGGTCCCTTTGTCCCTGACGTAGGTTTTGAGAAGCCCTGCATGCATGCCACCTTTTCAGCGCCCTTCTCCTTTCCAAGCCAACAAAAACATCTACATTGAATTCTTTTCTCTCTCGTGACCTCGGGCTCTGACCCAGGGCTCTAGGCTACGCACCTTTCACATTTTGGGAGTTTGAGACTCCTACATGTGAGCTCTCCCCGATTCCTTGTCTTTCAAAATGCCAAAAACTCGAAAAGGGCCTAACAACTCCTTGGCTCCTCCCTTAATCCTTCTCCAAATGACCTTGTCCTGTGGCCTAGGGCTACTCCTCTGAGTGCTTCAACTTTCATGGTTTGGGGAATCATGATGCAGTGACCAAACTATTGGTGACTTCCCGATCTCTGCCACACATCCTCCAAAATGGAAGGTTCTGATCCTTTCAAGAAATATCCTTTTGCAATTTTGGCCCGGTATTCTCCTTCATTTCCTCAGTTCCGAAACATTGACCAACAGCCACGGGTCCCTTCTGATGGATGGTTGTGACCCCTAATCATGATCAACGGTCGTGTTATTTTTGGGATGATCAATGGTTATGATCAAATCCCAACATTCTCTCTTTCAACAATTTGGGAGAATCTTCACTCTAGATATCCTAGTAAAAACATCCCCAGTGGTTTCTATATCTTCTCCATGTGTCACTCCCGATCCAACAGTAGAAATGATTTTGGGATTTTCGTTTCGGGACTTTTGATGACTCCTCCTCACCAATTTCCTGTTAACCAAGACTCTAGTTTCTTAGATCTACTGCCACCTTTCCTCTGAGATGGATGATCTCGATACTTTCAATACTTTGACAAGTCCTCTCTCCTATGTTGTTGCGAGGGTTAAACCTCACCCACCTTCTCTTGGATTTGACGATTATTGGTCCTCTGTGCTCGATCTGATGGTTCATATCTTATCCCCTACACACCCTCCTCCCGTTGTCTGGACGTAGGATCCAAAAGTCTAGATCTCCTCTTCCACAACTGATCTAATGGTTTCCAACACTCCTCCTCCTAAGCTTGCACTTCTTCCTTTCCTTTGGAAGGATTTCAACGCTTGAAGGTCTTAGCCTTCGATGCTTTTCTTGCAAGTCCTAATACTCTGGGTATCACCTACATATTTGGAAATGCTTTCCCTTCTGAGATTTTCAAACTAAATCAGATTTGAGGGGCTCATCCCTCTACTTCCTTAGAGGACTTCTTGATGCTAATATTGTGGTATAGACCCCGACCCTCCGGCCAAGATCTGTGCAGGATCATTCTAATTCTCCTCTGAGTCAGATTGACTCTTCAATTTCCCTACGGGAAATTATCACACACACAAGAGTGTATCCACAGGTCCTTCCTGAAAAACCTGCCCTGTCCACCTTAACTCCAGGCGTGAGCCTCACACTTCCATATGACCACGACCTAGTCGTTGCGCAAACATCTTTCACAACTCACGTGTTCACAAGTCGAAGAACTTTGAATTTTCTTCACCAAATGCTGATACCTGAGATGCAATGGGGTATGGCTCCTTCTTGTTAGTGCCCTCCACGTGTAACTGCCAGCTAGGGATAAGCACTAGCACCACTCACAACTTTGTGACTTCACGGTTTGAAGGGTTGAACCTCCGAGCCCTCCTTTTACGAAACTCTGAGATGTGAAAGTTAGAGAAGATTTGACTCCTTCAGCACTTCTCATGACTAGCAACTTCACAAGTTGGTTTTTTGAGCCTTTGTGCTCTTTCTCATGAAAACCTGAAGCACGATAAGTCAATAGGGTGTTGACTCCCTCCCAGGCGATGAGTGTCCACTTGTCAACCACGCGATCCCCACTTGATGGACACACCACATGTTCATCCAAGACCTCAGCCCTTGGTCCTTCACAAATTCTGCAGTCAAAATTGATTCCTACCAACCTCCAAAACCGCGATACGTGATAGAGAGAAGAGGTTATGATCCAATGGTTTTTCCTACTTATTGCTACTTGGGAGTTCGTGTAGCCAAAGGATTTGGTATTCCCTCTGAACTCACGAACCCTGATTTCAAAAGAATGATCCAATGGCCTGAACTGACCACAATCTATGGTCTTCATTGATTCTTGACACCAAAGTGGTGGGTTTGTCCAACTCCTAACCACCCTGCAACTTTACTGGATCCTACGGTCCCCGCAACTTTGCGAGTTCTCCACAGAGAATTTCAACCATCTGATTCACTCCTCAATGAATCTCTGACCAAACTGACTTAGCATCCTTCCACTAAACTTAACTTCTATGTGATGATTCAGCTCCCCGTTGTTTCAGGATAAATCCGTGAGTGTGGACACAAACCAATCTCCCTAGATCCACCTGGATCTAGAACAAAACAGGACAGAATAATACACTTTCCCTAGATATAGACTATTGAATGAACTAAGAAGCAAGGATTACAGACATACCTTATGAACGCTTTCCTTAGATCTCTGTTGTTCCAAGCTTCACTCCAATGCTCTTGTGCCGTCCAAATCACAACAGTAGAAACCAATCAAAGTGAAGGCAGATCAATATATTCAATAGCTAATCTATACATATGATCAAGGAGTTATGTAATAAAGTGACATCATCTTTATGGGAAAGGGACATATTACTATATTTAATTAATTGAAAGTGAAACATACAACCTGAGCCTTGATGTTGTAGATCTCCTTTCGATGGTTCCTAGCTCTGACACACACACTTATTGCTCCAAGGATTCTGAAACCATAGATCTGATAGCTACTCACAATCTCTCTTGACAAAGCAAATCTCAAAGCCACTCCAACCAAGCTAATAATTCCAAGCCAACCAAAAGCTCACAAAAGCTAACTTTCTCCATGAGAACTCCTCTCCTTTTATAAGTTGAAGAGGATAAGGTGAGGAGGTTAGGATGATCCCACTAAATAATGAAAGCGAGTAAGATCCAAACCATTCGGATGCCACCTCACCATAGAAGCTTATCCTTCTAGAAGATTCAAGAAAACGCTCATTTTTCCCACGTGCTGGAATTCTCGCACCCTAGCTATAGAGCAACCTGCGAGAATGGGTCATTCTCGCACCCTGCCTATATAGCAACCTGCGAACTTCAATTTTTATAAGGTTTTTACATAGGAAAATGGAACTTCTTTTCTCAGGAAAAGTTCTTCTCCCTTCTCTCTTTAGGAAATTAGGCCACTGACCCCTCTGAAGGCAACAGATAGATTTACATCATTAACGATCATAGGGATGATGAAAATAATGTGTAACACCCATCTTCCTTTGAATACTTCAAAGGCACTGATTCTCCTGAGCTTTCTATTTCAACCTCAAGTCTCAAAAGGATTCATGCATGCACTCTTTGTGGAAATCTTTCAAATACTTTGGGGTATTTGATCTTTTGACTTTGTGTACACTCGGAAACAACATTCTTTCACTCTTCAACCTTAGTTGATAAACTCTAAGGCTTCAACTAGCCTGCATACACCTAGCACAACTTTTGTGCTTCACCTACACTTCTGCTGGAATGAGAAAAACGATATCCCTCTTGAGCTTTCTGAGATAAAACTCAGAACCCTTGTCGACACACAAATTGTAGATGTTTCACTGCACTCCTTGCAGGAACTCTCTCAGGAAGAGAAACAATTGAAACTCATTCTCTTTCTCTCTCAGACTTCATACATTCAACACATCATAGCATCATAACAAATGCATAACAGAGAGAATAAAAAAATTGTAAGCATACCATTCAGCCTATGTAAACAATAAATATCATAACACCATGAAAGTTGATTCAAAGCTTCATATATTAACACAATTTCTTCTATACATGGGTTCTTATCTACAGCTCTCTACTACAGCTCTCAATGTTGATAATGTTACAAAAGATACAATAATACAAAGAGTGAGGGTGTCTATATCTGTTTTCCCTCCTACACTTATAAATTGTCTAATCTCTTAATTCAAAGCTACCTACTTTCATTAATCATACTTAAATGCTTTTTACATTGATAGATGAGAGAAAATCACTCACGATCTATTTACAAAAGCCAGATATAAATTCAAGTACTCTTCTAGCTATTACATTAATATCTGCTTCTTAATTTTTCAAAAACATTTCAAAACGTGTAAAATGTGTGTTGCACTTTCCATTTGTCTTCTACCTTCATGCTCATTTGGATAACTTCTTGTGATGCTCCTGCATCATCCTGGCACACTCCTATGCTCAACCTCCTTAGCTTCTTCAAACTTGAACCAAGTTCACTCTACGCATTCACCTTGTACTTTACTAACCTTCAACTGGCTGTCTTCAACACTTCATCTGAGTGTTGGCCTAGTGCACTCCTTACACAGGTTTTTGTCCTCGTTGAGCTTCAACTACTCAGAAATCAAGGGTCTCTGTCCCTTCTATCCCTCGAAGGTATGAAAGCACCCTCTTGGCATCTTCTTTCTCAAGCATGCCTTGCTGATCCTATAGAGTGTTCAACAACTCTATGAGTGTCTCCTCCTTGACACTTCTCTTATCTATGAACTCGAAATAGAGTTCCTTCTATGCACTCTATGCACTTGCTCGATGCCCTCCTGGTAGAGCTCTACAAAACCTTTAGTTATTATGTCTTCTCTCTATGCCCTCCTCTGCATAGTCTCACCTCCAAGGTATTCAAAAACCTTGAGGATTCTACTTGAGTCTAAGAATTCCTCTAGTGCATCCTCTTGACATGTCTCTGTCCAAATTCTACAAAACTCAAAAGTGCACTCTTGCACTGGATTATACAACCCTCAGTATTCTGTCATGCAACCTCTTGCATGAAGCCACAAAGAATCCAGACCTAGAATCAAAGAACTCTGAACAAATAGGAAAATCTATTTATCTCTTGCAGATGGAATCTAACATACATCAACAGCATAAAATGAAGACATACATAGCATTCATGAAAGACACAAACACATAGAAACACATATGCAAGAAAAACTACTCTGTATTAACATAAATGTCTGATTACAATGTGTTCGAGCTCGGACTTCAATAGAGTCTCGGCTCTCTCCTCTTCTCTCAAATCTACCTATCTGCCTCCCGCAGAACTAACTCATCTAGGTACAAAAGATATTTTACAAAGGGGGGGCTCCTCAAGCTCTTCCCTCCAAGCTACATACTTTCATTAATTATATTGAATGAATCTTCAATGGTTGTCTATTCCGAATCAGATCTAGATCTGCAACCTTACAACCTTTTAAGGTGACACTAACTACAGCCTACGTATAAGCATGGATTTGGCTCTACTAGCCTTACAATCATTTAATTGCATTCAATTTCAATTTGAAATTTGAAATTGAGACGGTTGGGGCCTCTCCTTCCTTGAATGCATGCTTTGAAATTGCTGACTGGCTGGCACTTTGTTGGGTTGGAGCGATGCTCCTACATCATCAGTTCTTAAATAGTTTGTGACCTGTGAGGGTCATTTTAGCCTAGTATTTCTTTATCATGTGTGGTTGCTTATGCACTTTATAGGTTTTCCTTTGAATGTGTCATTTTATCTGCCGATGAGTCTATACAATATGTCAAAGAGGTATAAAAAAAAGAGCCTCGATTCTAGTCTCTTTAACCACGATTTAATTAAAATGATTTTGGTTCATCGTTTGATAACCCTAGGTGATGACTGGGATGGGTTCTTAAACCAAAATGGCTTTGCAACAATCATTCCTGTAGAAACCCCTGTTGTGGGTGGACCACTGATAGGGAAAAAAATTTACTGTTCAAGTAATGGGTGTGGATTTTTGAAGGAAAACCCTCATTACGAGGAAATACCCGATCAATTTTTACATGGGCAACAGGATGTTGGTTCTGAGTTGAATGAAACCCCTATGCATGAATTAGTTGTTGGCCATGAAGCCATTGTAAAAACCGATAGAAAAAAACCTCACAAAAAGTCCAAACAAAAGCATGCAACTTTAGGGTTTCAAAATAAAAGGGTTTGTCGGCTAATCTCCATAATTTTAAGGAATCGATATAAAACTCATTTGAGCTCGATCAACCCGATCAAGGTTAATGAGGATTCAGATCCCGAAATCAAACTTTTCTTGGTAGAAGAATATCTAGATTGTCAAAAGTCCAATCCTAATCAGCTATACGACTTTGTAAATAACCTTCCACCATGTGTCAAGGATAAAGGTGAGTTCACTGGTATCAGGCTTGGTACAGGGAAAGTGACAGGAAGTATGCAACCAATCTTGACTGTATGCCCCATCAACATATCATTTCCCCTGTGCATTGTGAAGTCTTCCTTCATTGGATTGAACGATACTATATTGATATTCCTATTCTCCAAGCTCGAATTAAAATTATAGCAAACCACAATTAATTACTCATAAAATAAAATCGTGAACTTAGAGAAAATGAACAGAAACAAGCCAAACGTCTTAAGAAGACAGACAACATTGTGATAAAGAATGCAGACAGTGTGAATGCCATGATCAATTCTAAGTTATCTTGATCCATGTTTAGTCATTGGTTTAAATGGTAAAATGACTTTTTCCCTCTTATTACAGTCATGATATTTATTTTGAATCAAATCAGTGGAAATTATATTTCTTTTTCCAATATAATACCGGCTACAGAATCTCATGATTCTTTAGCCAAGTCATTTTTATATAAAATTTAGTAATTAGTTATCCAATTTGTTCCTATTTCATTTTTTAGGACGTGGTGTATCTGATGTTGATTTTATGAGGTGGAACATGTTCGATCTAGATGATCAGTATCTCCTTTTTTTTGTTTATCTTGTAAATAGGAAAAAAATCTTATAAATTTTTGAAGATACAATTTGATCATGAGTGGTTGTAGGCCCTCCATATTTGTAATATTTTGATCTTATGGGATCTGATCTTATCTTAGGAGATAGGAAGTTAAGTTTCAAAAACTCTTTAAATACTCTATATTTTGTAAATGAAGGCATCTTGGCCTGGAACCAAAGATGGACAAATGATGTTTCAAGACTTAATGGAGCAATATACATCATTTTGGCTTTAGTCCTTTGTGAATGGTGTTTCATTAATGTTTTGTATTATTTAATCTTGATATTTTAATATGTCTTATAGCTTTAGACTCAATGATATGTTATTTTTCAGGATGTCCATTTTATAAATATCATTCATGATTTGTTGTTCCAAATATTGACACTGTGGTTATATTTTCAATTTGAGTATCATGATTTATATTTGATGTTTAGTTGAACAATGAAATGAATGTGTTACACTTAGATTTATCTTACTATAATCATTTGTGATCATAAGATCACAAAATTAATTTGTGTTCCTTATTCTGTTTCTAAAATCTTGGCTGCCAATACATTTTATGAATTTATTCAGAACAATTTCAGTATAAGTCTATTGAAGATTTATCTCATAGACATGGAAGATGGATGCTCTTGATTCATACAAAGGAACGGACATATTTGACAAACTAATATCAGGTTATCTCCTTTGTGTTTCTAATTTTTTTCATTTATGTATGAGTGAAACCAAAAAGTTTAGATCAGCTTTGACTATCTGTACATCTGTGTTTCATAGTTTAATTAATTCAAGTTTTGTTAGATTTATAGGAAGAAAAAAAAAATATTTAAATGTGATTTCTTTATCTTCTTTTCAAAAACAATTATTTTTACATCGATTTCGTAAGTTTTTAGTAAAACTTGCAACCTGTAAATTCTTTTCATAAGAGATATTTTTATTTTTTCTTTTCCTTCTTTATTATATTTACAATGGTTATATCAGGGTATGTATATATATATTATAGTTTGTAGCATTAGTTAGTTATCCCTTCCTCTTTATTTTAGCACTTTATATTGGCTAACAGAGCCATTAAACCCGTCAGAACAAGTTACACCAAATGGCTTGGGTTACTTAGACAACCTCAGACCAGACTTCTTCTTCCAGTTGATGGACAATCAATTTTTCCCGTCAACAAATGACACTAGAAGGAGGGCCTAAATACAATTGATGGCACGTGGAAGTCGCAAGAATCGTCCCCCACACACTCACTCCCCTATAGTAACACAAAGTCACTCGAAAAACAATGTTAGTTTTGAAACAAAAACTACCTCGAACGAAAATCCTCAGATTCTCATTGAGCCTGTAACACCAAATCCTCAAGGGGCCGATCTACAATAAATTATTCTTCAGTCACTCATAATGACACATAGTGTATTGGCTCGCATCATAAAACCTAGTAGGTCACTTAATCAACCCTTATATTTCTCTAATATCTAAGAACAACTTGAAGGAACTGGTTTGATTTTAAACCCTTTAGGAGATAATACTACCGATCCTTCTGAGACACCTATTCTCAGAGTCGGGGGATCTGGTATTCCACCTTCCCTGTCACATTCATATCCATCCTCTTCAGGAGGAGAATCATTTGATGAAGTCAGTTCCTCGTTTGAACCATCTCAACCTTCAACGCCACCTACAACCTTGGAAAACCAAAACAATCTTGCTAGAACCTTGCTTGATCAAGATGTCGTGGCTGTACCCGGACCCCAACACCCATTACCAAAGAACCTAGAGAAATGGTTTCCTAAGTTTGATCTAGATTCTAAATAATTTGTTGAGGATCACATAAAGAAGTTTATGTTGGCCATTAGACTTTGAAGTGTAGAGCATGAGGATGTAGTATGCAAACTCTTTCCTTATACGTTTGAGGGCAATGCCTCCACATGGTATTTTTCCCAATAGCCTCAGACCATTGTCTCTTGGGACAAATTCAAAACCTGTTTCTTAGAGAAATTTGGAGACGATAAATCTCCTAAATTCTTGGTTATGGAACTCTCCAGCCTAAAAATGAACCCTAATGAGAAAGTAAAATATTTTAACCAAAGGTTCCTTACGTTAAAGAATTGAATTCCCACAGATTCAATGCCTGTTGAAAGTATAATTGTTGCATATTACACCAAATCTCTACATCATAATATATCAATTTGGGTTAAAATGTCTAAAAAGTCTACATTGTTGGAAGCTTTTGAGGAGGCAAGCCAAATTGAAAAGGATATATTAATCTTGAAAGATAATCTCAATAGTGAAGCTGAAAAAACTTCATCCTCTAAAAGAAAAATAGAAATCCTTACCATGCCTCCCCAAGCCAAAAGTTAGCCTGAAACTTTGGACCTAGAAAACTTGCAAAAGGATTTCCAAAAGTTATCAAATCAAGTCATATACTTTAATAGATCGGTCGAGGAGGCATCCTCAAGAAAATGAGGTTTTAAACCACCTTTCAAAAATCCTTTTCCTCCCAATCGACCAAATCCAACCACTGAAGGTCTTAATCTCAAAAGCTTACAATATGCTTTCCAAACTATTCTTGAAGCACATGATAACTCTGCCCGTCTTGAAAGTTCTAAAGACATAGTTGAGGAAGAAGTAGTTGAAGAAAAGTAATCATCTTCCAATATCTTCAGACGCTTCTCCAACAATATTTTCCAAGAAAACTTTGAAACTGTCCACCCTTACAACACAAGAAGAAAAACACAGAGCAAACAGTCTTTCGAAATGAGTAATAATGTGCCTCCAAAATAGTCAAAACAAGCTGAAATAAAACGTAGTTTAGCAACCCCAGCTTTAGAATATGACTTGATTCAAGATATGGAAAAACTAAGGGATAATATTTCTATTTTCGAGCTTTTGAAATTTCCTCTTATTCTGCAGAAAATGCTTCAGAATATCGCATAAAATAGTAAGAACAATGATCCTAGCAGCAAGAAAACTATAGAAATCACTTCTAAAACAACCAAAAATATCCCTACTAAAATAACATCCGAACCTCTAGATAAAAGGAATCTGACTGAAAAAAATGTATTAAATGTAGATGAAATTGTTTCAGGGACAAGGATAAAAAATCAACAGAATTTTGTTGTCAACACTCATAAAAATGTCCTGCCTTTCTTATTAACTTTTAAATTTTTCAATAGAAATGTACATAATTGCATGGTGGATTTTGGTGCATCATCAAATGTGATGCCTTTATCTATTTGCCAAAAAATTAACGCAGAAGTTCAACCTTCTAGTCTCAAAATCATTCATCTTGATCGAACGAACGTTAAGGTAATCGATGAACTGAAGAATGTTCTGGTTAGGTTATCTTTTAATCCTAAGGTGCACCAAATTATTGACATCATTTTTGTTGACATCCCTAAATAATATGGTTTGTTTTTTAGTAGGGATTGGTCTAAGCAACTGCATGGTTATTTTGCCACAGATTTGTCTCATTTGTGGTTGCCGGAAAATGGACAGCCAAATAGAATTAGGATAAATCGTGAACACTATCTTAAGAACATCGTAATATATTTGAATGATGCAAACAAACCTTTTATCACATCTACTAATTCATTTGAAATGCAGGGAATGAACACCTTCTTTGGTAACTTCATGACTGAAATTTCTCCTTTCACCGATTCTGGGCAACAATCAGAACTTGTGACCTATACTCAGTCATCAGCTTCACCAAGTGTGTCAAATACTGTTGATGAAGCTCAAATATGATCTTTTTACTTTGATGGATCTAAATCCAAAGAAGGAGCTAGTGCAGGATGTGTACTCATCGACCCTGCAAGTAATAAGACTTTCATTTCCTATTGATTGGAATTAATGGTTTTTGGTGATTCAGAAATTGTGGTCAGGAAGGTAAGAAATTCCATACATTTCCTATCACCACATCTGATAAGTTACCAAACTGAGTTATGGATTTTAATGCAAAAATTTTCAGCATTTAATATAAATTCCATTCCTAGATTAAGTAATTCAGAGGATGATTTATTGGCTAATGTTGCTTCTAATTTTTTTTCCGCAGAGGGTCTTTCTTCTAATGAATTTTTGGTTGAATTACTACTCTGTCCATCGATCCTAGATAACATTACCAATTGGAGAGTATTTGATGATGATCAACAAATCATCAACTTCTTTCATATGGAGGACACCTTCCAAGGTGCAGTCATCGACGAGGGTCTCATGATGAAAACCTCCGCAACTTCATGGTAATATCAGATCCTAGATCTCCTGAATCGACATCCGATCTCATAAACTCTATTCCTAGATCCCTTGCGAGACTAGAAAAGTTTTATGACTTACATGATAAATTTAGAGGGTCATTTAATTGTAAAACGAACAACTCTTCCTTGAATTATGAGATGGTAAATTTAGGGACTAAAGATAATCCTCAAAATATCAATTTGGGAACGGGATGCTCTGAGCAAGAACGATCTGCTTTTATAAAACTATTTAAATAATTCAAAGATGTTTTTTCCTGGACATATGATGATTTAAAAACATTTGATCCTAATATAATACAACATATCATCCCCATGAAACCACAAACTCATCCTTTTCAACAAAAATTAAGAAAGATGCACCCCAAATTGGAACCCACTGTCATGAAGGAACTGAATAAATTACTAAATGAAAAGATAATATTCTTGGTGAGGCACACACAATGGGTGTCTAATCTAGTTCCTGTAAGGAAGAAAAGTGGTGAAATTTGACTCTATGATGTGTTTCATAACTTGAACTGAGCCTAGAACAAAGATAACTATCTCGTTCTTCCAATGGAACAAATACTTCAACAAGTTTCTGGTTTCGAAAGACTATCTCTGTTAGATGGCTTTTTAGGATACAACCAAGTCCTCATGTCTCCCTCGGATAAACTCAAAACCACTTTTTGTACCCCATGGGGCACTTATGCCTACAAGAAGATGCCTTTTAGGATTATAAATGTCGAGGCCACTTTCCAGAGAGAAATGAACATTTGTTTTCATGGTCTCCTAAATCAATTAGTAGTGGTCTATCTTGATGATGTTATCGTTTTCTCTAAAAACAAGAAGGATCATTTGTCTCACCTTAGGGTTGTCCTAGAACAATGCCACAAGTATGGCATATCTCTCAGCCCTAAGAAATCAGTCTTTGCAATTGAGCAAGGAAAATTACTTGGGTTCATATTGTCCAAATATGGAATGATTATCGATCCTGAAAGAACCCAAGATATTGCTAAACTCGCCCCTCCCTCTTCCAAAAAAGCCATGCAGTCATTTTTAGGAAAGATTAATTTTGTCAGGAGGTTTGTCCCAAGTTTTTTAGAAATGATAAGACCATTATAGAATTTGATTAAAAAGGATGTTTAGTATCATTGGGGACCGCAAGAAAGCCAAGATTTTGATTCCATTAGAAAAGGTATAATAGAAGCTCCTTCTTTAATGAGTCCCGATTTCTCGCAAGATTTCATTCTTTACACTTTCGCCTCTAACCGATCTTACGTTGTTGTGTTAACCCAAAAGAACACTGAAAGCAATGAAATCCCCATTGCCTTCATGAGCTTATCTTTCAAAGGGGAAGAGCTGAATTACTTGGCTATAGATCAACAGGCATATGTTGTTTTTAAAGAAGTGAAACACTTCCGATCATATTTGTTGAAATCCAGAACTAAAGTCATCGTTCCTTATCCTATTGTTATAAACTTGTTACTACAAAAGGAATTGGGTGAAAACCAGTCAAATTGGATAACATCATTACAAGAATATGACCTTGAAATAACTCCTGCACAAATTGTTAGAGGTCAAGGCCTATGTAAACTAGTTGTTGATTCAGTTAAAGAACATGAAAGTCAAATTAATACCTTAACTGTAAACCAGCATGATGGAAAACAAATTAGTTGTACATAAGTTCTTGCTAATTCTTGGTATAATGATATTAAATTTTATTTGACACATGGATCTGCTCCTCGCTATATTGAACCTAAAAACAAAAGAGAACTCAGGTTAAAATTTGCATCTTTCCAGTTCAAAAATGATGTATTGTTTCGAAAGAATTTTGACGGTGTTCTGATGCATTGTTTGGAAAAAGATGAAGCAAAGAAAGTGTTATTTGAACTTCATGCAGGTGAAGCTGGTGGAAAATTCAGTGGAGACACTACTTCTCAAAAAGTGTTAAGAGATGGGTACTATTGGCCCACGTTATTTAAATACGCCCATGCATTGTGTCATAAATGCATAATCTGCCAAAAGGTTGTTGGACGAGTGAAAAAGGCAGCATTCCCTTTATAGCATGTTACTGTAGATTTACCCTTTTAGTAGTGGGGTCTCGATATCATAGGGAAAATTAACCCTGATTCTTCATAGCATCATAAATATATCATTACAACAATGAATTATTTTACCAGATGGTCCGAAGCTGCACCTTTGAAAGTGGTAAACACGAATCAGGAAGTATCTTTCCTAAATTCAAATATCATTACTAGGTTCAACATTCCCAAATGTTTGGTCTTTGATAATGCTTCTTACTTTTCATCCCTTGATATGAATGTTTTTTCCTTGGAAAATGGGATCAAATAGAAATATTCGGCTAGCTACTATCCCCAAGGAAATGGTCTAGCAGAATCAACAAACAAAAATTTGATCAAGATCATTAAGATGAAATTTTCTGAAAATCACAAGAACTGGCACAACTCACTATTTAACGCACTCTAGGCTGATAGAGTGACACCAAAATCATGTGTCGGAAATTCCCCTTTCTTTCTTGTCTACAGAGTAGAAGCGATTCTCACTCCACATGTTATGCTTCCTTCTCTGTAATTATCGCAGAAAGTCCAACCAGAGGCCTGCCCTCCTCTAGAATGTTGAATCAATGCCTTATTAAAACTAGAGGAAGTAAGAGTGAAAGGAAAGAAGAAGCTAGATCAACATCAACAGATAGTGAAAAGTTTGTTTGATTCAAAATCTTCTTCGCATATAAAATTCAAAGTGGGAGACCTAGTTCTCAAATGGGATAAACCTCACGAGGGGAAAGGGGAACACACCAAG
Organism: Picea engelmannii; assembly: GCA_009831015.1. NCBI lineage: Eukaryota > Viridiplantae > Streptophyta > Pinopsida > Pinales > Pinaceae > Picea > Picea engelmannii. The sequence continues at coordinate 938,290 of ML784879.1, read as the reverse complement.
TTTCAGAATATGTGGTTGGGACCATTTGTAATCGCTGAAAAACTAGGTCCCAACTATTTATGTCTACATAATTTGGAGGGATATTCAGACACCTTCCTAGTGAATGGCCAAGATCTCAAAAGATATTTCTCCTAATGATTCCAGATCCACCTCTATGTGCATATGTTTTCTATTTTAATTTTCTCTTGTTTTATGATTTTGGTTCTTTTCATTTTGTTTGTTTTCGTTATTTTTTTGAATAAATTTATGTCTGTGTCACCATTTAATTCATGGAAGGAAACCAAAATGCCTCATCATAAAGAAACAATCAAGGTCATTTCAAAGTATCAGTGTTGTAAATTGGTGAAACCCAGACTAGCAAAAGAAACTTGTTGTTTAGAATAGTCTTCCGAGTTTCATTTTATAATCATGAGAAGATACGATCATCATTAAAACTCTTTATGTTGTCCCTGTTTTTAAAGGAAAACAAATCAAGTGTGCCTTCCTGTCCTTGAAAAGTTTTTCTTATCAGAAAACTAATTTTAGATCATAATGAAGGTTATCAAGTGAAAACTTAAGACTGGAAAATATCAAGTGTTTTGGAAACTGAAATTTCTAGCATCACCCTTCTCTTTTGAAGATCATAAAATTTATGTCAAATTGTAAATAAATTCTAGAGAGTTGTGGGAAGTGTCTGTAAACCCGTCGAGATAATGATCAGGGCTACAGGAAGAGGCTGAATGCATGAGTGATTCCAATACAACTTCGTCGGGGTATTGAACAAGCCTGCTGGTAATGAAGCAATGTTGGGTTCAAGAAAATTATCAGGTATAAATTTTGATATTAATCGTAAAATACCCTTCATTTTGAATTGACAATTCTTGGATAGGGTAGAGGCATCAGAGTGGTTTAATCAAAATTATGTTGGCAGCCAACTCATTTTTTTAATTGATCTTAAAAAAGTTGCCTACACCTCTTGTCTTCTAAACGACAAATCATCATCGCATTGTGCAACTAGACATTTGTTTCATTTCTGCGACAATTGCAATTTGGTTTCGTTTCAGTTTTCACAACTGGAAGTGTGAAAACACCTCTTTCGTTGTTTAGACTGTCGTCGTCTTTTATTGATTTTTCTGAAAGACACTTGATCATTGGTTTATCACATGACTGCAAAAGATTCTTTCAAACTTATGTCCTTGGACCCACTCTTACCTTGATTACGCATTTGGATCTATTTGATTACTAAGCCATTGAGCATGAAGATTTACTGGTTACCTTTGACTCTATAAAGGTTGTGATTGGTTTTGGTATTATATGCTTTGATCCTTATTGCTATGAGCTCTTGACTTATTGATTATTGAGATTTTTGGTTGCAAGTTCCAAAAACTTTGAAATATAAATGCGCAACGAATGCATTGGTCATATGATAAGTTTGATTTGATATGAAATGACATTGGTTTGATTTTCACAAAGGTGCATTGATTAATCTTTTGGGTTTCAACTTTATAGTTTAATCGATGCCTGGCGCATTGCTTTGCAAATTTGATTTTACATTGAATGATCAAAGTTTCAAACTATACATTGGCACGATTGAATTAACATTGGCTTAAAATGTTTTATTGACACGATGGATCGTTGGTTAGTGTTGGGGTTTCATGTTAAATTGAGTTGTATACTTGGCGCATGAATATAACATATGGTGTTGGATGGATGGCACGTTGATATAGTTGTACACCGATTTGAGTTGGCCGATTAATGTGTTGTTTACTGATGGAACAACACTATACTCAGTGATTAATACACTACATGGTGGTGGTTCTCCCACCACCTTCGCACGCATGCAGTTAATCCTTGCCTCTTTGAGCGCTGAAGCTGTTAAACCCTATCGTTTTTACTCCTGCGTGTTGTGTGGTGTAAACTGAACCCTATCATGAACAAAAGTCATGGCTCCTATTGTAAGGGCCGAGCCCAAAGGGTGTCAAGCATTGTTGATATTTGATGGCGCTTATAGAGACTTGGAAAAGTTTGGGTGGCTCCCGTTTATCAAGAAGTTCTATGGTTACAATCCTATCGTGGCTCGACAATTTGCATTATCATTCGATGGCTGTCGAGCCAAAGTTGGAGATGTCCAGCTTGAAATCACTGAACAGTTTCTCAGCTCAGCAACGAGCCTGCCTGTTACAGGACAGAAGTGGTCCAAAAGCTGAAAGGTAGATGATGTCCCATGGACATTGTTATTCCAGTCTCGAGCGGTGAAATCCTGCGACAAAGGCTTACCTGCAAAAATGTTGAAACCATGCTGGTATGATCTCTTAATGATAATCAAGCAATTCATTACTTGTGAGGGCAGGTATGGGTTCATTTTCTTGTTTCACCTTCGTCTATTGATGGTTTTTATGGGTTTCAAACTCAGTATGCCCCATTACCTGCATAGAATTTTGTTCAAAATGGCTAAAAGGTACAAGCGCTGTCAAGCTGACACCAGCCTCTTCGATTTGGGGTTGATTAAAATGATAGTGACTTACGAGTTAGGGTTATGTCATGATTGTTGGGCTGATTTCCTTAGTCGTAATGGCTTCAAAGAATCGGACCCTCCACAGGTTGATAAGCCTATGATAACCAAAACCCAGCCTATTCCCCCTGTGCCTTATAGCGTTTTGCTTCCCAAACCCCTACCCGACTCACTTATGAATTTGCCTATGGCTGTGACTAAACAGGTTGAAGTTAATGAGTCCACAACCAAAAAGCCTAAACCTAAGACTGGTGCCAATTCGAAAGGCAAGAAAAATGCAAGGTTAATCTCTTGCATTGCGAGAAATAAGCCCAAAACCCCTGCCAAATTAAAGCCTATCGTGGTCAGCGAAGACTCTGATTCTAAGGTCGAACGTTTTCTTTCCAATGAGTATCCTTACTCGGAAGGCTTGTGTAACAAACCTCCTCACGACTTTGTCAAGAATTTGCCACCCTGTCTGCGGGATGATCCTAATTTTCCTGGTATTAAACTACCTCAAGGAGCCCTTGGTGAATCATCGAAACCCTCGACTTCTCAACCTGCTGCTCCACCTTGCGATCAATGTGGATTGTGGTTGGAGAGGTACTACTTGGATGTGCCTATGTTGCAATCTAGAATCCATGATTTGGAAAACCAAGTGGCAAAGCTCATTGGTCACAACGCGAAGATGGAACCCTCTGACAAGAAGCAACGAACAACTGGTTCAATTCTGTTCAAGAATGTCGAGTTAGCCACGGCAATCGTCAATTCCAAATTGGCTTAGCCTCAACAATCTTGCTGGTAAATTTTCACTCACTTACATGGCATGATCATAAACTCTGTATGCATTGTTGACTTGCTCTGTATATGCATTTGTTGTATATAAGTTTTGATTATTGATTCCTGGATTGATTTTGATTAGATTTAATTTGATTGATCATGATTTGATTTGAATACTCTATTATTTGATATCTTTTCTATTTTTGAAATACAAACAATATCTCTGTTCAATTTGGTTATATCTTGTGCGATATGATGGGCAAATTGGTTAGCTGTACTGATTGTTTATTCTATGTTACAACCAATTCGTATATCATTTGTTACATAATCAAATTTCGAATGGATAACAATAGTGGCTGTTACGATTTGAATTGCATTCGATGGTAACAAATATATTTTTTGATTGTGATTTGAGGAATGAATTGATCGTATCAAGCCTTACGATTTGTGTTTATAATTAAATTCAGTCATATCCATTTCAGTTATATGCCCGGCTTGTATTATGGATTATGTTGACTCTGTCAGGACCCTGTCTGTTGACTATGAGGTGATCAAACATGAAGGTTGTTGAGTCGATATTTATGAAGTATGATTTCATCCGATTACGATTGAGGCAATTTATATATCGTGCTTTTAATGAATGATATCAATCTGCTGTTATGATTATAATTGGTCAATAATAGTTACGATCATTGTTTTCGGGCATACCTGTGAACTGTTTGAAACTCAACGAATGTTTTCTATGACTAGATTTTATGGATGTAGTTATGCATGAAATCGTGACGATTTTTCTATATTGGCAATTGATTGAACGATATGAATCCTATGCAAATCAATAATGATTGTTTTGTATCCCATACAATTCGGTTAGCCATTGATTGCGTGTATGAAACAGTCTTGTTAAGATTTGATCTGATGTCAATTGGAAAAACAGAGCATTTTTACCCTGTCTCGATTACATTCTTTTCGATTTGGTTTAATTTAAAGGATAATTGAATCATTAGTAATTCGTTTTGGATTTGATTTGATTTGATTATATCTGGTCCTATTTGCTATTTTTGACCAGCTACAAAATCAGATTATTCTGTAGCTAAGTCTGTACAGTCAAAATTTTATTGTTTTCTTAATAAAATATTCTTCTAACTTGATTTTTGTGTTCTATTGCAGGCAAATTCGAATTGGCAATAGATATCATGAGCAGTTAGGGGATGATCTACAGATTTTACTTGCATTTTATTTCCTTAGTTTAGGTGATTTTGGGAATATCTCCCAGGATATG
>ML784879.1:918719-933711 GCA_009831015.1 Picea engelmannii | reverse complement strand
ACTGGAGCAGAACTGGTGTCTTGTCATAGCTTTTGCTTTTCAATATATCAACACTTTGTTCCATGTTTTGTATATCATCTTGTTTATGGTTTAGTATTACTTTTGCTATCTAAATCAAATTCAAATGATATAATTTTATTACTGTTATCTATATCTTGTTTCTTCCAAATAGATAAAAGACATTACAGTTGTTGATTCATTTTGTGAATGATAGCTTTGTCTTCTTCATAAATTGAATTGTTATATATAAATTAGCTGCATAATAGGTTTCCCTTTTGCAGGAATTTATAATCAGAAGACTGTTATGATTTTCTTTTATGTCTTGCTTTTCCTGTAACATACTTCAAGAAGCAGCATAGCTGATCGTTTGCGAGAAGCTTAAGGATTAAACGGTGTGAATTTCTTCCTCCGAACAGCTTAGAAGCAATCATACACAGGGCAGACTTGGAGCGTTTCCAGGTCAAATTAGAGTATAGTTTACTGTTTCGATTAAGTAGTTTAATATATATATAATCTTAGTTAGATTTATATTAGATTCTTTAAATTCAGTGAATATATTAGATGGTTTAATTCCAGTAATGTTTATTTCTTTTTCATAAAATATAAAAGTCAAAAAAGAGATTCTTGGTTGTCCTAAGGCAGCAAATACATATGTTTTGTAGGTTTTAATCAAATCTGTAGATTGTCAATAGTGTACATTTGTGAATAAGAATGATCATAGTTGATAATTAGGTAGTTCATTTGAGTTATCATAAGTGTAATTAGTATTTAGTAGATAGAATAGTTAGAGTAGTTTGCTTTTAATATATTAGTTCCTTTCTTTGTTTTATTAGTTTCTAGTTTCCTTTATTTTAGTTAGTTTCTTGTATTTAGTTATAGTTAGTTTTCTTTTATTTAGTTTAGTTAGATTACTTAGCTCAGATCAGTTTTTCTCTTTGGTTTTCATAGAAGACCTTAGAGCGGCCAACGGATCCGTTAAACTCGTCAGGGTGGTCCATTCCAAACGGCTTGGGTTATTTAGACAACCCCGGACCGGTTCCACTCTCTCAGTTGACGGACGGTCGATTTCGCCCGTCAACAAATCCCTGACAAGGATATAGATGCCTACTGGAAACAACATCCCTGTCAACAGTATCAGTCTCATTTGGCTAAAATATCGTCGCTCTCGTGATTAAAACTTGTCACCAGATTGCATTTGGACAGAAAGACATCTAACACTAGACTGGGTGATGTTTTTGAATTTATTTGGGATACTTGACTCACTATTGAAGTTTCCTTAAATTCTTAAACCACTCTAATCCATCCTAACGTGAATTCTCTGGTGATGCAGAGATAACTGCTTCTCCTAGTAAGTCGCCACTATTGGCATCCCTACATGTTTTTGCTATTTGAACCACAAATGACACTTCTTGTAGTTGCCTTCACCTCATCCTGTAAATATTATCATTTGGGGATTATTATTGGATTACAATAGATGGTCAATAATTCTATTGTATTTGCATTTTTTTTTTGTTCCATGTTTGATTCATGACTAAAAGCATGAATCAAACATGAGAACTTAGTTTCGTATTATATCCCTATTCAAAGCATGCTTTTAGAAGGTAATTATGCTTAAATCTACTTCATATTTCATACTTGAATGATTTTCCTTTTGAGTTTGTTGAATGTCGATATAATACCTATGTTGATTCGCATTTGAATTGTAAACTTATTTATTTGAATCCTTTGCAAATCGACTATAGTCATTGCTAGACATGGGAATTAAATGCACCAGAATCATATCCTATACTTGATCTTTGGCTGGAAGAATGAATTGACAGGACTTTCATTATGAGTTGAAAGTTTTTGTTACGCTCTGTACTCGAGTCTTTCATTACCAGAAGTGCTCGAACTTCATGACCTGAACCTTGGTGTTCATACAATGATCATGCAGGGGATTTGTTTGGTTTATTTCCATTTTGTTCAATCAGATTTTTTTCTCCTTCTCCTGCCATCTAAACCCACAGCTAGCTTGAGTCGCCCCTATTACAGTCTGGTCATATTATTAATGTCTCGTGTTTTCCAAATAGAGCCAAATGGATCTCAAGCATTATTGTCTCATGATGATGCAGTCAAATATTTGAAAGGCTAGGGCTGGGATACTTTCATTAAGAGGTTCGAAGGGTATAAACTTCACGTGGCTATGGAATTTTCACAAAAATTTGATGGATATAGAGTGAAGTTTGGATATATTTAGTTGGAGGTGATTGAGGAGTTTATCAGCGAAGCCACCTGACTTCCATCCACTGGTCAGAAGTGGTTCAAGAACTCAAAAATTGAAGAAGTGCCCTAGGGCCTTTTCATGACCTCTAGAAATATTGATTGTTGTGAGAGAGGTATTCTTGTTTCTTTTATTAAGGTTAGATGGAATGGTCTCTTGTCAGTTATTAAATAGATTGTGACCTGTGAGGGTCATTTTGGCCTAGTATTTCTTTATCATGTGCAATTGCTTATGCACTTTATAGGTTTTTCTTTGAATGTGTTGTTTTATTTGTTGAGGAGTCTGTACAAGATGTTGAAGAGGTATAAAAAACAGAGCCTTGAATCTAGTCTCTTTCACCATGGTTTAATTAAAATTCTTTTGGTTCATCGTTTGACAACCCTGGGTGATGACTGGGATGGGTTCTTAAACCGAAATGGCTTTGCAACAGTCATTCCTGTAGAAACCCTTGTTGTGGGTGGACCACTGAGAGGGAAACAGTTTGATTGTTCAAGTAACAGGGATGGATTTCTGAAGGAAAACCCTCATGACGAGGCAATACTCGATCAGTTTTTACATTGGCAACATGATGTTGGTTCTGAGTTGAACGAAACCCCTGTGCATGAATTAGTTGTTGGCCATGAAGCCATTGTAAAAACCGATAGCAAAAAACCTCACAAACAATCAAAATAGAAGCATGCAACTTTAGGGTTTCGAAATAAAAGGGTTGGTCGAATGATCTCGAGAATTTTAAGGAATTGATCTAAACCTCATTTGAGCTCAATCAGCCCGATCAAGGTCAATGAGGATTCATATCCTGAAATCAAAATTTTCCTGGAAAAAGAAGTTCTGGATTGCCAAAAGTCCAATCCTAATCACCCATATGACTTTGTAAATAACCTTCCACCATGTCTCAAGGATAAAGGTGAGTTCATTGGTATTAGGCTTGGTCCAGGGAAAGTGACAAGAAGTATTGATGCAACCAGTCTTGATTGTATGCCCCATCAACAGATCGTTTCCCCTGCGCATTGTGAAGTCTGCCTTCGTTGGATCAAACAATACTATATTGATATTGCTATTCTCCAAGCTTGAATTAAAATGCTAGAAAACCACAATGAATTACTCATAAAAGAAAGTTGTGAACTCAAATCAAATGAACAGAAACAAGCCAAAGGTCTTAAGAAGACAGGCAACATTGTGATAAAGAATGTGGATAGTGTGAATGCTATAATCAATTCCGAGTTATCTTGGTCCATGTTTAGTCATTGGTTTAAATGGTAAAATGACTTTTTCCCTCTTATTATAGTGATGATATTTGTTTTGAATCAAATTGATTGAAGTTAGATTTCTTTTGCCAATATAAGACTATCTATAGAATCTCACGATTCTGTAGCCAAGTCATTTTTATATAAAATTTAGTAATTAGTTATCTAACTTGTTCCTATTTCATTTTTCAGGACGTGGTATATCTGATGTTGATTTTATGAGGTGGAACATGTTCGATCTAGATGATCAATATCTCCTTTTTTTGTTTATCTTGTAAATAGGAAAAAACTCTTATAAATTTTTGAAGATACAATTTGATCATGAGTGGCTGTAGGCCCTCCATATTTGTAATATTTTGATCTTATGGGATCTGATATTATCCTAGGAGATAGGAAGTTAAGTTTCAAAAAATCTTTAAATACTCTATATTTTGTAAATGAAAGCATCTTGGCTTGGAACCAAAGATGGACGAATGACGTTTCAAGACTTAATGGAGTAGTATACAACATTTTGGCTTTAGTCATTTGTGAATGGTGTTTCATTAATGTTTTGTATTATTTAATATTGATATATTAATATGTCTTGTAGCTTTAGACTCAATGATATGTTATGTTTCAGGATGTCCATTTTATAAATATCGTTCATGATTTGTTGTTCCAAATATTGACACTGTGGTCATGTTTTCAATCTGAGTATCATGATTTCTCTTAGATGTTTAGTTGAACAATGAAATGAATGTGTTACACTCATATTTATCCAACTATAATAATTTGTGATCATAAGATCACAAAATTAATTTTTGTTCCTTATTCTGTTTCTAAAATCCTGGCTGCCAATACATTTTATGAATTTATTCAGAACAATTTTAGTATAAGTCTATTGTAGATTTATCTCATAGGCATGGCAGATGGATTCTCTTGATTCATCCATATATGAAAATGCAATTTTGGCTATTCTACATGCCTTGGATCTGTGGCATCCTTATCTATTGGGGAAAAGGTTCCAAATTAAGACAGACCATCAAAGCCTCAAGTATTTTCTGGAACAACGCATTTCCTCCCCAGAACAACAAAAATGGGTGACTAAACTCTTTGGATATGATTATGAGATAATTTATAAGAAAGGAAAGGAAAATGTGGTTGCGTATGCACTTTCCCCAAAATATGAAGACGAAGGATCCCCTTTTTCTCTTTCATTCACTGTACTAGATTGGCTCCAAGCTGTTCGCCAGGAATGGCTACAAGATCCCAAAAGTTCGCAGTTGATCCATCAATTGTAGTCCAATGCTCCAGCTTCCCCATGGTACTCTTGGATCCATGAGGAAATTTGATACAAAGGCCATTTTTATTTAAGTAAACAATCAAAGATTAAATCCACGATACTTTTGAGCTTCATGCTACACCCATAGCAGGGCACTCCGGGTTCACCAAAACCTATGACAGGGTCAAACGTTCCTTTTTCTGGGATGGTATGAAATAGGACATTCATAATTTTGTAGTTGAATGTGATGTGTGTCAATGCAACAAGGGAGAAACTGTCAAATCATCGGGCACACTACAACCACTCCCGATTCCACCTATTATTTGGAAGGATATCTCTATGGATTTTATTACCGACTTACCCAAATCAGGAAATAAATCTGTTATCATGGTGGTTGTTGATTGTATTTCCAAGTATGCTTATTTCTATGCCCTTCAACACCCGTTTACAGCATCCACGGTGGCTCAAATCTTCATGGATCATATCTTCAAACTTCATGGCATGCCGCACTCCATCATTTATGTTCACGACCTAACTTTCACAAGAAATTTTTGGCAAGAATTGTTCAAGATACAAGACACAGAATTACATCTCATCACAACTTATCATCCCCAGACTGATGGCCAAACAGAAGTTGTCAACAAGTGTTTGGAGACATATTTGAGGTGTTTTGCCTTGGGAAAACAAAATCAGTGGGCTCAATGGTTACCCCTAGCTGAATGGTGGTACAACACTAAATACCATACAACTACACACATGACTCCTTTTAAAGCAGTATATGGACAAAATCCACCTTTAGTTCTCTCATACTTACAGGGTGCCTCGAAGGTCGAGGTGGTTGACCTAACACTTACAACTTGAGAGTTTATTCTCCATACCCTCAAAGAGAATTTGTTCATGGCACAAAATCACATGAATCAACAAGCAGATCAAGGTCACTCTGAACATCAATTTGCAGAAGGGGATCAGGTGTTTCTTCGACTGCAACCTTACAAGCAAACTTCCCTCAAGGCTGAGCATTGTGAGAAGATAGCACCCAAATTTTATGTTTCTTATACTATGCTCAAGAATGTGGGACAAGTCGCCTATTATTTAGCTTTTCCCAACCATTTGAAGCTACATCCTATTTTTTCATGTTTCATGCTTAAAGAAGGTGATTGGAGCTAAGTGCCAAATTCAAACCAACCTTCCAAATTTAGCTGAAGAAGGATCCATTTGACTACAACCAGAAGCAGTTTTGGACCAGCTTGAGAATCACCTATGTTAGAGAACCATCAAGGAAGTGCTAGTCCATTGGAACGATACAACTCCAGCAGATGCCACTTGGGAACCAGCTACCATTCTGCAGTAATTTCCTCATCTGAAGCCTTGAGGACAAGGTTGTTTTTAAGGGGGCGAACATGTTAGGGTCCTAACCCGCACATAGGTAGAACAATATATTCAGATGTAATAAAGGTCAATATTAATAAGGCCTTTCAATAAAATAGAATAAGGCGGATGTAAGAAGACCTAATAGAAGCTTCCGCTTCTAGAAGGATATTCCCCTAGATGCTTCTTTTTAGTATAAATAAGAGTCGAGGGTATAAGAACCCTAGATTGGATATTATTGTAATACAACTCTTCTCAACTGGAGGTTGTCCCCTCGAAGAGGCCCGTGAACATTGCTTTTAGATTCAAAGTGTTATTTCTCTTGTTATTCTTATATCATTTCAGTGTTATTGTTGTGAATGTTCTGGTTATATTGTTGTTATTCTGCTATTACTAGAATTTTATTTTTGTTCTGCATACATTTTATATCTGGTATATTACACGGTCTTCTACAACTATAAAAAAGAGTCAATCCTCTCTTTCTCTTGAACGATCCCCAACATTTTCTGTACTGTGCACTGGGATCACAGTGATGGACCTACAAAAAATTCTTTCTGGGATCCTACATCCACTTGTCAGTCCAAAAATTATTTCTATGCATAGGAATAACATATTTTTCACTAGTTCTATGAGATCTTTTCATATCATATATTCTTTCTTCTAGTTGTGCCCTAGTTTTCAGACTAGGAACAAATCTATTAAACATACCTAGATCCATTCTTTCGAAACAAAAATTTCCACTTATATTACCTTTATCAGAGAACAAATCTTTTAACATCTTACCTCTTTTCTTCAGATCAGAATTCTCTTCTTAGAACAGATCTTTACAAATCAAGTAGAGTACTATGCATTACACACAAAGCCTTCTTTTCCTCAGTTCCCAGCAATCATAGTTTGAGGTCCCAGCAGTGGAACCATTTGTTGGCACAAGGGTAGACCCAATGTTCAACGCTTCAACAATGCACCAACAAAACCCTAACTACCGACCCTTTTGACAACACCTACGAAGCAGATGAAGTCTTGCCCAAGGTAGAGGCAGGGGGTTTGTAGGACTCAAGTGTCTACAACTTAACTGGGACACAGATATGTCATTACAATGTGTTGGAGCCGCCCTTGTTTTTTTCACCTCACGGAATTTTCAACGTTTGATACTTGAGATCCAAAGTTGTTTTTCTTTTTTCCTTCCGAAATCATAAGACTCTGAAATCTTGTCGTCTGAATGGCAATGATTTTTCATTTTCAAAAGAAAGGATCCATTTTTCACCAATATGTTTGCCTTTTTGTTTTATTTTGGAATATCGCAAGTCGGACACTTTGATTTTTTGAATTCTCAAGTCCCGAGTCGCGAAACTGCGAACTCGTTTTTTCAAATTTTTCACCCAAGGCATTGACTATGGTAAAACCTCTAACCCTTGATTATACATCGTCCGTATTTCGCGCCTCAGCACTCGTCGAACCCAAGTTTTGGTTCTTACAGCCCCGATAGCCGAGAACATGACAACTTTTGTGAGAACCTTGGTTGATAACTAAAGGTAAAAAACTAACCATGGTTAGTGTTGGCTCTCGGCAGATTGCCACTCGACACTTTCTTTTATAAAGATAAAGTGTCCAAAGCCCCGAATCACGAAGTTACAACATGATTATGGCAATATTAATTAGCCGCCTAATCTAAGATTTCCTTCTCTTAAATTTGAACCTTAATTATCGCTACATCGTGCTATCGCGACTCAACATATCATTTTCCCAAAAATCTGTCCTCGAATTCCCGAGTCGCGATATGGCGATTAAAACTAATTATATAATTAAGGATACATCAAATCACGGTTATTGATTAATTAAGATAAATCGTCACTCGCAGTCTCGCGAGTTAAAGGATCAAAATCCGAAAAGGAAGTTCACAATGCAGCGAAAGGCAAGGAAGCTATTTAAGTCGTTAAGATTTGTAATTTTAAAATTAAACGAAATATGTCCCGTGTTTCAATATTGGCACACTTCACGAGGTATTTACTTGCTCCCCATAATCCGAGTACCTTTCAAGCCACCCAATATTAATGACATTAATGAGAAATTAGGGTAAATCCACGAATAAATCAGATCAGATTTATACAATAAATTTGGTTTTATTTGCGATTTGACAGGCTTATTTCAAAGGTACAAGATTTTCAAGTATATACGAAAGTTTCGTTCTGTTCTAAAAACATTTCTCTTAGCGCATAGAACTCACTTTTCTCCGAGGAAACTCATCTCCGCATGTATACACAGGTCTACTGCAGAAGAGAAAAAAAGCAAGCTTCAGCTATGGCACCAAGGAGAGAAGCGAAAGCAAACATCGAGGTTGCAGCACAGGGTCCGGACAACATCTCAGATACTTCACCTCAGACGGGTGGCTCAATACCCACCTGGTCATTTATTTCAGACATTCTACAGTCCGAGATGGTAAACTATTCAGACTCTGATGATGATAACCTTGATATTGTGAAGGACAATCTGAACACTAAGTAAAAGACAATTGTTTAGTCGGGGATGCACCTGGTTGCAACTAGACCTCGATTGCTCCCATACTATGACATGATCCGATGGGCATTAGATCACATCGACCTACCCTCCAAGACTATCATAAATGACCGACAGGTCATGATCGGGACTTTCAGGCTCAAGCATATCCAATCTATGTATAAGCTCCCAGCAACTTCAGAATACACATATGGCAAAGAATTCCTGGCAGACTTCAAAAAGAAGGAGTGCGAAGAATATGACAAAACCATGCCAAGCTTGATAAAAGATTGGGTTTCATGTTCCGCGACATTCAGAGTGAATGACAAGGGCGTGTATTCAATTTCTTCGTTCGAGCCAAATTTTATGTATGTGGCGATGATGACTTGTCGGCTTTTTGGATGGGAGGATACCACGCATTTTTATATCCAGTGGGTACCTCTCATTTTTCGGGTGGCAGAAGGTTCCTCATTCAATTGGGAGAAAATGCTCTCCGATAGTTTGTTTAACAGGGTCACAGAGTACCAGGAGAAAAAAGAAGCCGGGAAACCATCCGGATTCTTCATGTCCGCGTATATCATGGACGCGATATGCTCCATGATGCCTTTTCCTTTGATGAATTGGGCTTGGAGTCCAACCCAAGAGAAAATAGTTCATGAGTACCATGATAAGCTGTGGGAAAATAACGCAAACAAGTTTATTTATGAGATTTTTAACTGGGTGATGGTGCCCCTGCACATCACCATTTTTGGTCTTTCGCCACCCCGCATCTCAGATAGCATTGCTGTGAAAATGAGCCATATCGCAGACTGGTACGTAGAAGAAGAATTCTCCTATTTGAGAGTATTTGGAGCTGCTATTCCTCCTCTGGCGCTACCACTATTCATCCCCGACAAGCTAGCTTCTCACGAGATTGCTCGACAAATAATAATTGGCGGAGTGAGAAAGAGCTCAAGGCGTCATCCAAGAAGGTATGGCCATTTTTTCCTATTCGGATAAATTCATGTTCATTATTAGATTTCGGACATGCTAAGGCTAAGGATGCAGCCTTAGAAGATTTGAGCCTAGTTTCTATTGAGTACAAAAAGCATGATCCGCAGAGAATTGTAAGCACCCATTTGGGAAATTGTGGATTAAAAAGGTTCGAACATGAGTGTTCACCCTCGGATGATGTTTTCTGAGGAGCGAGGTCCTATTCGGAAGTGAAATTTCGAATCAGATCTCTAGCACCTGAAGAAAGAGCTTCTGTTTTAAAATTTCAAGAGCATAGGAAAAGGTGCCTCCCCATTGTGCTGGGAGGTTTGGGACTTCCCAAGGATAAATAAAAGGAGGCCGGAAGTTCTGAGGGGAAAACCTCTAACCCCAAAAAACGTCAGGAAGGGGAGCAGGAGAAGAATCCTGAGCAGGAGAAGAAGCCCAGGGCAGAGAAAAATCCCGAAAAGGAGAAAATTCCTGAGCAGGAGAAGAATCCAGACAATGAGAAGAGTCCTAAGCGGGAGGAGAATCTCGAAACAGAAAAGGAGAATACTGACCCTCCCAAGGAGCATGGTCCGGAGGAGGAAACAAAAGACACAGACCCACCAGAAACTCATAATCCGGAGGCAGGGACAAAGACCTATGACCCCCCGAAAGAGAAAGATCCACTCAGCACACTAGGGAAGGGTGCGAAGAAGATCGGTCAACCCATCACCTCTGTCACACCCTTGCAGTCGGCATAGGGAGGCGCTAGTGAGGGATGGATATTTGGTGAATAATTGAGACCTATAAGGGTAGAGGAACTCCCTCCTAATGAATTCTTCTTTGACAAAAAGAGGAAAGCTGTGGTGAAGTGAGAATTTTATCAAGAAGGAGAGTCCACTGTTAAAAAATTCAAAGTGATGACTGATGGGATGAATAAAAGGAAAGATGAATTTTCCATGGAGATTGCAGGAACGCTGGGAGAGTATGCGATGACAAATCAATTCTCAGTCAAAATGTTAAAGAAGCAGCTCAAAGCAAAAAATCTCCTGATCAAGACTCTTGAGGCCAGGGTGGCTTCGGCAGCAGAAAGCACTAAGAGTCAAGCAAGCGGAGAAATAGAGTTGGCCCGATTGGCCGATAAGAAAGAAATTGAAGTCCTCAAGACCAAGCTGGAACAAGCAAATTCTACGGTCCGAGATGGTCGGGTACAATCGAGCCAGCAGAGGGATATGATTACATAGCTGTAGGATCAATTGGAGGTCGCATAAAGCAAGGCGGTTGACATCAAGATCGTTAAATCCCGAGCAACCGATATTCGGAGCAGGATCTCCTCTGCTCAACAGAGCCTGCTAAACAAAGTAGGAGAGATTCGAGAAGACTGCTTGTTAATACATCGGATCTCTGAGAATCTGATTGACAAAGAAAGAAATGCAGAGGTTGCTCGGGTCGCTTTCCAAGAGGTAGTGATAGTGACCAACAACAGGTTTTCAAGGCCTCCCAGGCTCACCATTGCCGAACAAACCAGGGGTAATATCTTGTTAAAGAATTGGGAACATGATATTACTTTAAGCAAAGAGAAGGCTCAAAAAGTGACAAATTCATTAGCATAAGCCTGCAATGCCATAAATGGTGAGCTGTTAGGAATGGAGATTGGAAGCGATACAGGGGCGCTGAGACAGATGGATATAGATCGGATGTCTCTCGACATGAAGGAGAAGAATGAGAGGAATTCAACAGAAATCTCTAGGATGGACAGGGTAGACCCGGCTCAAATCGAAAAACATTTGATTCATCCTAGTGCACAACTCGGCGCTCTTGAACTCATCAATGTACAAATAGATGATAAAATTCTACAGTTCTCCCGAGAGTGTTATTTTGCCGAAGCCAGTTGTCAAGATGACCTTCATAGCTTGTGACCCAGTTTGTGGACAAGTGTATCATGTACACTGAATCCATGCGAGGACAGGCACCTAGCACTTCTTGAAGATAGAATAGGTGAAATGGAGTTATTTCGCTCCCCCCAGCTGTCAATGCAAAACCTTCATAGCTTGTATTTAATTTTTTAGACAAGTGTATCATATGTATTAAATCTAAGCAAAAACAAGCACCTGGCACCTTTTTGTAAACGGATTTGGACAGATGGAGTAATTTGGCTCTTTTAAACCGAGGGGAAAATTTTGTATAAATACATCACAAAAAGAAGAGATAGGGGCTGGAATTTTTCGGAGATCAATTGTAATAGAGTTTTTTGCATGAAGGAAGTTAATACAAGCAAATTTGAAGATTCTCGATTCTATCACGACTGTGTTGCAAGTTTGTTTTGTTATGTTTTTTGTTTCTTTTCATTTTTCTCTACATAATTGATGTATGTCACTATAATTTAGTACGACCACTACTATAGTGAGAGGATTTTATCTTTTCTGTAATTGTCTCTTGTCTTTCCTCTGCACTGGCTATCAGTGGGTGTAAGACCAATTTACATTTAGAGAATTTTATGTTTATTTACACTATGTCAATTATGTTCATGTCAGTTTCTTCTTCTGTGTATACGTGAGTTTTCCACTAACAAGAACTTTGCGTTATCTATAGATAAGTGTTTTTCTCCCATCTCACGTTATTTTTACCAAAAACAATACAGTTACAGAAAAGGGCCTTCAATTTTCATTCTTATTTCATTTTTTCATGCAAAAGTTTCTCTTTACTTTGTCCGAAGCGAAACAACAGATAAAATCTCTCTTTTAAAATCATTTCCATACTGGTACTGTTCCCCAATGACTGTCCCTGCAGCAACTCAACCTAACATTCAACCCGGGCTATATAATCAAATACATATCGCTTTAAATCTCTTCGACACCATCCTTATAACTGCGAACACCCGGGAGGAATTGGAATGTTCATGGGAAGCCATTGAACAAGATATTACTAATCAGGAACAGTGGGAAGCTAGGCAACGAGAACATAGAAACCTTTATTAAGTTTCCTATACCGAAGGTTAGTGTAATCCTTTATCAACCTTTATCATACTTTCAGATGCCTTGACACTGTACATTAAAGCCTTAAGTACAAACTCAGGAACGACATCTTTTTGGTGTCATTGCCGGGGAGCGAAGTTACGAAATCTTTTCCCTGGGAAAATGACAAACTATTTCGTTAATAGTGTTACTCTTTGATAGTGAACATAGAGTGCATACCGTTTTAAGGCTTGTTTTAAATCTTTCACTTGGCGACTCCACTAAAACACAAACTGGCGTCTGGTAGAAGGCATACCAGACAGAACCCATATGGCAAGCTGATTACACCTGTTAATAATCCTGAAAAGATCTTAAGAGAGAGAGGCTCATTTGAGACAATCGCTTCAGTTAATAAACCCAAAAATCCACATCTAAAGACTAAATCCTCTTCAGAACCTCCTTCTTCCGGTAGCCCTCTGTCTGATACCAAAGATCCAGAAGAAAACTACTCAGAATTCAAGAGTGAGCCACATCAGACTTTCCAATCTATAAACAAGGGTAAAGGCCCTTTGGAAAGATCGTCATCATTTAACACACCAGCCTTTCTTCGGCATAACTTCCCAGTTTCACCTGATTCAAAAGAGTGTTTTACACCCTCATTTCCTACTCCCAAGTCAATGGAAGGTGTTGGAGGAGGAGGTGGAGGACATCATAATGTCCCTCCTCCCAGAGTATTTGCAAAAGTAGCAGTGAGATATGCTCCCCTAGTTTTACCCGTTCCCCTCCATGATTTACGTGACAACTACATCAAAAATCTTCCTAAGTTCACTAGGGAGGGAGATCTAACCGCAACTGAGCATATAAACTTTTTTGATCAGTTCGCAAATATCTGTGGTATTGAGCATGAGGATGTCTACTCCAGACTACTTGTCCAGACCTTCGAAGGACAGGTCCGAACTTGGTTTCAGAGTCTTCCTCTAGCCTCTATTCGGACATATGACGCCCTGGAAGATGCTTTCCTCAGACAATGGGGAGAGAAAAAGGATCACTTGTATTACCTTACTGAGTTTGGGTCCCTAAAGAAAAATAATTCAGAAACCGTTATGGAATTTATTCTAAGATTTAACAAACTTTATAATAAAATTCCAGCCGTTGTTAAACCTTCCGAACACTCAGTCAAAGTAACCTTTGCGGGAGCCTTTGAACCTGATTTTGCATTTCTTTTGTGAGAAAGAAGAGGTGCCACCCTAAATAGAATGCAAGACGATGCTGTCGAAATAGAATCTAATATGATGGCTTCGGGTAAGTTAAAGGCTAAAGTAGAAACAACCAACCATGATAACAGACGCTATAGGGAACCAGTAGGTCCTTCCGGGTCAAATAGATACACCGATGATAGAGTAGATGATATGGCCCGAATAATCAAAGATTTGTCTAACAAAATCTCTAGGATGGAGTTGGATCAAGCTAAAGCTAATTCTCCTAACAAAAGGGACTTCAGGAGAAACCCAAATCCCCAAATTCAACAGAGGCAAATGAAGAATGAAGATCAAAAAATACAAGATCCACTAAAAAACGAAAATTTTGTAGGGGAAAATGACCTCCAAGATTTCGGGGATTCAGAAGACAAAGTTGCATGTTTTGGTGATGAATGTTCGTAGCCTTTTCTGACCAGGGAAGACTATGAGAAATCTTTAAATATCCCTCAACCACCTGATGAGGAAGAAGAAGGTGATCGTGTTGACCTCTGCTTATCTCAACCAGAAACAGAAATGATAGCAGCTGATCTCCAACCTAGATACAATCTGAGATAAAAAAATAAGCCCACCTCAACTGACCAACCTAAGAAAATTCTGCCAAGGGGTCAATCTCAAGAACCTCCTTTGGAAGACACATTGTTACCCAGCAATAAAGTCAAGATGACAAAGACTCAAGAGTCTGGGGTGAAAAAAGACGAAACCCAAACAAAGGAAGCAGGGCCGATAGATAAAGTTACATCTGAAACTAAGGTCACGAGTGATAAAGCAATCCAGACAAATAAGTTGGAAAAGGAAAACCCGGAAGTCTTAACCAAAGAAGCGGACAAGACCAATACATCTTACAATTTTGAAAACGAATTAAATAAAATTAAGATATCGATTCCTTTGGTAGAACTAGCAAAAAACCCTACTTATCGAAAGCAAATTGCCAAAGTGATTGGTGTTTATGAGCCAGAAAGTCATTCCGACGTTATCAACCTAGAATATGACAGACCTAACATCACCTTTGGTCCTCATTTTGAGGGATTCAAAGACAATGTCGCTCCTTTCTACATCACCCTGAATATACATGATCAGTTACTGCATAACTGCATGTTAGACTCCGGGGCTTCACATAATGTTATGCCCAAAACTATAATGGAGAGGCTGGGCCTCCAGATCACTAGACCCTATGGAGACCTATACTCGTTTGATTC
>ML784879.1:901369-918501 GCA_009831015.1 Picea engelmannii | reverse complement strand
TGATGGATGTGGTTATTGCAGATATTCCCCCTAAATATGGCATGTTATTATCCAGATCATGGGGAGCCAAGTTGGGGGGTTCCCTACAACTGGACATGTCATATGCAACAATCCCAATTTTCGGTGGTCAATTTACCCGCTTGTACCAAGAAACGAGATTAGCATATACTGTCAGTTATCCTCTGAATCCTAATAACTTTCCCATTTACGTTGCAGACCAAGATCTGGGGAATTGAATACTATCATTTGATGATGGTTTGGATGGGTGTCCAGAAGAAATTGATATGAAACGGGAAGATCTTAGCTCCTTGACTGAAGAACTATGTAGAAATGGTATCTGGAAAATGTACTTCGATGGCGCTTCATCTTCTGAAGGAGCTGGTGCTGTCATACTTTTGGTAGCACCTAAAGGTAAGTTTACCATTCCTTTCTCATATCACTTGCAATGGGACATAAATTACACCAATAATGTGTGCGAGTATGAAGCATTAGTCTTAGGTTTAGAGGCTGCAAAGAAGTTAAACATAAAAAAATTGGAGGTTTACGGTGATGCTGAATTGATAGTAAAACAAGTAAACCGACAATACCTAGCCAAACATCCCAGATTGAGAACATACAGAAATTGCGCTTGGGATTTAATGGAGAATTTTTTCTCATCTATAAAATTCCATTTCATTCCTCGCACAGAGAATCTACATGCTGATGCATTGGCTAAGGAAGCCTCGACCTTTTCCCCTCCCACGAATGTTAAATTGAAATATCATATTGAAATCAGATATAAACCCTCTATACCAGACAATGTCCGACACTGGTAGGTCTTTGAAGATGATGAACAAATTCAGAAATTTCTTATAGCAATAGGTGATTTCTTTGAAACCCATCCAGACCAAGAAAACCAAAATGACCCGAGGTGGATTATGCAAGAAGATGAAAATCCTGAAACCTTCCGAGAAAAGATAGCGGATCATCCCATGTTGGTCCTTAAAAATAACCAAATCTCGAAAGGCTTAATTCCTTTGGAAAGACTCTTCGATCAAAATGACATACCTGTGAAGTCCACTTTACAGCCCCAACCAGAAGAGGTGGAGGATTGCAACATAGGAATTGAAAAAGATTACAGGATAGTAAATATATCTAAATTCCTCCCTCCTAAGGTAAAAGACCAGTATAGAGACTTACTCAGACAGTATAAAGATGTTTTCTCCTGGTCCTATGACGAGCTTCGAACATATGATACTTCTATTATTGAGCACAAAATACCCTTGAAGCTTGGAGTTAAGACTTTTAGGTAGAAGCTCAGGAAGTTTAACCCCATTTTGTTGCCCGTCATTGAAAAAGAAGTAAAGAAGCTCTTAGATGCGAAAATAATTGTACCTCTAAGGTACTCAGACTAGGTAGCAAATTTGGTCCCCGTTAGAAAAAAGAGCAGAGAAATCAGACTGTGTGTAGATTTCCGGAACTTGAACAGGTCCTCTCTTAAGGATAATTATCCGCTTCCTAAAATGGACCACGTCCTAGAAAGGGTAGTTGGAGCAAATCGGATGTCTATGATAGATGGATTCTCTGGGTACAACCAAATCGCCATGAACGAGCAAGATAGAGAAAAAACCGCTTTCACCACGCCATGGGGTACATTCATGTACGATAAAATGCCTTTTGGTTTAATGAATGCAGGGGATACCTTCCAGCGCACCATGGATATCGCTTTCGTTGGAGAAAGAGGTAAGTTCGTAGTAATCTATCTCGACGAATTGACGGTTTTTTCTAAAACTGATGAAGAACATTTGATCCATTTAAAACAGACTTTTGAAAAATGTCGGAGGTATGGTCTATCTTTGAACCCAAAGAAATCACATTTCGCTATGCAGGAAGGTAAGCTTCTGGGGCATATCATATTTAAAGATGGAATCAAGATTGATCCTAAGAGGGTTGAAGCGATACAAACTATCAGTATTCCTAGAAACATTAAATAAATTCAAGCTTTCTTGGGTACAATAAATTTTTTACAAAGGTTTATACCAAATTTCACTGAGATTATCAAATTGATCACAGGAATGCTGAAAAAGGATAGCAGAGTAAATTGGACCATCGAGGCTAAAGCGTCGTTCGAACGTATTAAAAAAGTCATCAGCGAGGCACCTGTGTTAACAAGCCCAGATTACTTGAAGGATTTCCTCATCTTCTCGTTTGCTTCTCAACATACTATCGCTGCGGTGTTGCTGCAAAAAGATGATGAAGGCTTTGAGCGCCCGATCACGTTTTTTAGCAAGAGCCTTAGAGACGCCGAACTAAAATATGATATAATGGAAAAACAGGCGTACGCAATGGTGAAAGAACTAAAGGCATTCAGAACTTACGTTCTACATTCAAAAATTATCGCGTATGTACCAACCAGTGCTGTGAAGGATATATTGGTACAACCGAACAGCGATGGAAAATGAGGGCGCTGGCTCGCTAAGATACAAGAATTTGATCTAGAAATCAAACCTACTAAATTGATAAAGGGAAAGGGTCTGGCCAAACTTCTGGCTGAATCGAACCTTAGAGCTCTTGACATAAATTGCCTACAGGGGGAAGATGGAGACACACGTTTGCAAGAGCCGGATGACCAAACTTATCCGAGCAAGGTTGAAGGAAAATTCATGTCCTCGAGCTGGTATAAAGATATAGTTTTCTATTTGTTAAACCTGAAGTGTCCAGACGGACTAACACCAGCCAAATACAGGACCTTAAAACTCCACGCTGTAAAATATTGCATCTCTGAAAATCAACTATACTGGAAAGATCCACTCGGGTTCTTATTGGTCTGTCTGGTCGAGTCAAAAACTCCACGGGTCATAGAAGAATTTCATGAAGGAATATGTGGAGGACACCATGCATGGAGAACCACAGCCTATAAAATATTGAGGGTCGGATACTATTGGCCGAAACTATTCTCAGACGTCAATGCCAAAGTACGTGCATGTTACTCATGTCAAATATTCGCTGGTAAACAAAAACTCCCTGCATTACCACTCATTCCAGTCAAAACCGAAGCCCTGTTTCAACAATGGGGATTAGACTTCATAGGGGAAATCAACCCCCATTCCAGTGCTCAGCATAAGTGGATCTTAACAGCCACAGATTATTTTACAAAGTGGGTGGAAGCAATTCCAACTAAAAGAGCAATAGATTCGGTGGTGATTGATTTCTTGGAAGATAACATTTTGTCGAGATTCGGGTGTCCCCGAAAGATTGTTACCGACAATGACCAGGCCTTCAAATCCATGGCTATCATCGATTTCTTCCAGAAGTACAGTATTGTTCTCGGCCATTCCACTGCTTATTACCCTCAGGGAAATGGGCTGGCTAAATCATCAAATAAGAGCCTGGTAAATGTGATAAAAAAGGTACTGAACGAAAACAAGAGGTCCTAGCATGTACATTTGAAGCACGCATTATGGGCAAACTGCATTAGCACTAAAAGATCTATCAGCATTTCGCCGTTTCAGATGGTATATGGGACCGAGGCGGTTTTGCCCATAAACTTAGCATTGCCAGTGATGAAATTATGGCAGGATCAAAACGAAGAGCCCAATCATGTGACTAGAAGAATTAACCAACTCATTGAGGTTCAATAGTTTAGAGTGGAGGTTGATGAGAAAATACAAAAATACCAGGACGATATGAAAGCATTGTTCGACCTTAAGGCGAAGGACAGAGAGCTCCTCCCAGGTGACTTAGTGTTGAGATGGGATGCGAGAAGGGAAGAAGCCACAAAGCATGGAAAATTTGACCACCTTTGGTATGGACCATTCAGGGTCTCGGTTCCAGAAGGAAAGAATTCCTTTCTTCTGGAAAACATTGATGGAGAGGTTCTAAGTGCCCCTGTCAACTGGCGATATCTAAAGCACTATATGACGTGAAGGTGGTTGGGTAGAAAAGAAAAGAAAAGAAAAAATAAATAAATTATATATATATATATATATATATATATATATATATATTTGTAAATAAATGAATTTTATTATGAATTTTTGTACATATTTATGTTTTTCTTCTGACATTTATCTTCAATTTTTGGTTTTCGTTCCTAAATTTTCGGCGCATTTTTCAATCAGGTTTGTGTTTGTTTTTGCAGGATTCCAGCCTCTAACGAGCCTAGCCTCAGGCGAAATTAGCTCAAGACATAAGGTGCATATCAGTGTTGGAAATAGGGCGACATAAAACAGGTGATACATAAGATAGTTCATAATCCCCAAAGAAATTGAAAAGAGAAGACAGAGGTGAGCTTTCTCAATACTCAGATCATGAAAGGTTGTTTTTAGTAATCTAAAGTAATATTGTTCAAATTGCAATATAAAGGGTTAGATAACAGGATTATTTTTGGCTTTGATCTTTAAACTAAAATTTGAATCAATATGTTAAATTCAAAAGCAGTCAGTCATAATTTTTGTTCCCAAATGCATTCGAAGACTAGTCCAGAACTGTTGTGACCGTTTTTATATATTAAGCCATTTGATTGCTGCCTTGTTTTCTGTTTATATTTGGACCTAACTTTTAGTATGTCACTATTTTCCCAAGCCTTTGAGAAGGGGTAAAGATTTTTTGTTTCAAACCTCAGGGATTCCAAAACAGATCTTAATAAGAAAGCTGGTCTTCACAACTACTTGATCCTCTCCTAAGATAAGGAACGCCTATAAGCGATCTTAAATTTCCTAAGTTTTTCAATAGTGTCTGAAAAATCAAAGCTTGCTTGAACAGGATGTTCCTTAAAATTTTATTATGCTCCCCTATCTCCCTAAGAACTAAAGGTCTTGTGAAGGTCAAAGGAAGGTTGATACCGAGTAATCAAAATAAGTTGATAGACCTTCGATAAAAATATTACACAGATCTCAGCCCTGACATAAACTGGTTGCTCCCATCTTCGTGTTTTAAAAGTAAATACAGACAGGTGGTGAAAGGAAATTCAGAAATGATTGCCCCCACCTAGTCCATTAAGACAATGAAAGGAAATTCAGAAATGATTGCCCTTGTCTTAGCGTTTAAACGCATAAATATTTTCCGAAGTGGTGAAAATAAATTCAGTGAAAAAGGGTCAGACAACTTCATCGGGGTACTAAACAGGCTCGCTAGTAGTGAAGCAATGTCTAAGAGATCTGTAAGGCTGTTATACGTAAACATCAATCAACTCTAGTAATCAACGCTTTCTGAAAACCTGATCATTTCCCTAAATTCTGATGGGACTTCCCTTTTTTAGATTATATAATATCATTCTTTTGATGCAAGCTGAGAATCACAAGACCTGTTGAATATTCTAGGACCATTACGACTGTCTTGAAGCGTTCCCCAAACTTAGTAGTAAGAAAGGGAAAATTGCGAAGGTGACTTCAGCTGTGTTTGGAAAGAGTATCTGAATTCGAAAAAATTTCTGGGTTATTTGACGAAAGTTTTTTCCCCCTTTCTATCTTTTTCCTTGGATTTTTCTTTTGATTTTAGCCTATGACTCCATTTACCCAATTTTGGCACCTGGTCTACTGTTCTTCCCGCCTCACAGGGAAGCGAGATCCCTAGTTGGAACCTATGTTGGAGCCTCCCTTGTTTTTTTCACCTCGCGGAATTTTCGACGTTTGATACTTGAGATCCAAAGTTGTTTTTCTTTTTTCCTTCCGAAATCATAAGACTCTGAAATATTGTCATCTGAATGGAAATGTTTTTTCATTTTCAAAAGAAAGGATAGATTTTTTGCCAATATGTTTTCCTTTTTGTTTTATTTTGGAATATCAAAAGTCGGATATCGCAAGTCAGACACTTTGATTTTTTGAATTCTCAAGTCCCGAGTCGTGAAACTGCGAACTCGTTTTTTCAAAATTTTCACCCAAGGCATTGACTATGGTAAAACCTATAACCCTTGATTAGACATCGTCGATATTTCACACCTCGGCACTCGTCGAACCCAAGTTTTGGTTCTTACAGCCCTGATAGCCAAGAACACGACAACTTTTGTGAGAACCTTGGTTGATAACTAAAGGTAAAAAACTAACCATGGTTAGTGTTGGCTCTCGGCACATCGCCACAAGACACTTTCTTTCATAAAGATAATTTGTCCAAAGCCCCGAATCACGAAGTTGCGACATGATTATGGCAAGATTAATTAGCTTCCTAATCTAATATTTCCTTCTCTTAAATTTGAACCTTAATTATCGCTACATCGCGCTATCGCGACTCGGCATATCATTTTCCCAAAAATCTGTCCTCGAATTCCCGAGTCGCGATATGGCGATTAAAACTAATTATATAATTAAAGATACGTCAAATCACGGTTATTGATTAATTAAGCTAAATCAGCACTCGTAGTATCGCGAGTTAAAGGATCAAAATCCGAAAAGGAAGTTCACGATGCAGCGAAAGGTGAGGAAGCTATTTAAGTCGTTAAGATTTGTAATTTTAAAATTAAACGAAATACGTCCTGTGTTTCAAGATTGGCACACTTCATGAGGTATTTACTTTCTCTCCATAATACGAGTACCTGTCAAGCCGCCCAATATTAATGACATTAATGAGAAATTAGGGTAAATCCACGAATAAATCAGATCAGATTTATACAATAAATTTGGTTTTATTTGCGATTTGACAGGCTTATTTCAAAGGTATAGGATTTTCAGGTATATACGAAAGTTTCGTTCTATTCTAAAAACATTTCTCTTAGCGCATAGAACTCACTTTTCTCCGAGGAAACTCATCTCCGCATGTATACACAGGTCTACTGCAGAAGAGAAAAAAATCAAGCTTCAGCTATGGCACCAAGGAGAGCAGCGAAAGAAAATGTCGAGGTTGCAGCATAGGGTCTAGACAACGTCTCAGATACTTCGCCTCGGACAGGTGGCTCAGTACCCACCTGGTCATTTATTTCAGACATTCTACAGTCCGAGCTGGTAAACTATTCAGACTCTGATGAGGATAACCTTGATATTGTGAAGGACGACCTGAACACTAAGTACAAGACAATTGTTCAGTCGGGGATGCACCTGGTTGCAACTAGACCTCGGTTGCTCCCATACTATGACATGATCCGATGGGCATTGGATCACATCGACCTGCCCTCCAGGACTATCATAAATGACCGACAAGTCATGATCGGGACTTTCAGGCCCGAGCATATCCAATCTATATATAAGCTCCCAGCAACTTCAGAATACACATATGGCAAAGAATTCCTGGCGGACTTCAAAAAGAAGGAGTGCGAAGAATATGACAAAACCATGCCAAGCTTGATAAAAGATTGGGTTTTGCGTTCTGCGACATTCAGAGTGAATGACAAGGGCATGTATTCAATTTCTTCGTTGGAGCCAAATTTTATGTATGTGGCGATGATGACTTGTTGGCTTTTTGGATGGGAGGATACCGCACATTTTTATATCCAGTGGGTACCTCTCATTTTTTAGGTGGCAGAAGATTCCTCATTCAATTGGGTGAAAATGCTCTCCGATGGTTTGTTTAACAGGGTCATAGAGTACCAGGAGAAAAAAGCAGCCGGGAAACCATCCAGATTCTTCATGTCCGCGTATATCATGGATGCGATATGCTCCATGACGCCTTTTCCTTTGATGAATTGGGCTTGGAGACCAACCCAAGAGAAAACGGTTCATGAGTACCATGATAAGCTATGGGAAAATAACGCGAACAAGTTTATTTATGAGATTTTTAACTGGGTGATGGTGCCCCTGCATATCACCATTTTTGGTCTTTCGCCACCCCGCATCTCGGATAACATTGTTGCGAATCTAAGCCATATCGCAGACTGGTACGTAGAAGACGAATTCTCTTATTTGAGAGTATTTGGAGCTGTTGTTCCTCCTCTGGCGCTACCACTATTCATCCTCGACAAGCTAGCTTGTCGTGAGATTGCTCGACAAACAGTAATTGGCGGAGTGAGCAAAGAGCTCAAGGCGTCATCCAAGAAGGTATGGCCATTTTTCCCTATTCGGATAAATTCATATTCATTATTAGATTTCATACATGCTAAGGCTGAGGCTACAGCCTTAGAATATTTGAGCCTAGTCTCTATTGAGTACAAAAAGCATGATCTGCAGAGAATTGTAAGCACCCATTTGGGAAATTGTGGATTAAAAAGGTTTGAACACGAGTGTTCACCCTCGGATGATGTTTTCCGAGGAGCAAGGTCCTATTCGGAAGTGCAATTTCGAATCAGATCTATGGCACCTGAAGACAGAGCTTCTGTTTTAAAATTTCAGGAGCATAGGAAAAGGTGCTTCCCCGTTGTGCTGGGAGGTTTGGGACTTCAAAAGGATAAAGAAAAGGAGGCTGGAAGTTCTGAGGGGAAAACCTCTAACCCCGAAAAACATCAGGAAGGGGAGTAGGAGAAGAATCCTGAGCAGGAGAAGAATCCCGGGGCAGAGAAAAATCCCGAAAAGGAGAAAATTCCCGAGCAGGAGAAGAATCCAGACAAGGAGAAGAGTCCTGAGCGGGAGGACAATCCCGAAATAGAAAAGGAGAATACTGACCCTCCCAAGGAGCATGGTCCGGAGGAGGAAACAAAAGACACAGACCCACTGGAAACTTAGAATTCGGAGGCAGGGACAAAGACCTATGACCCCCCGAAAGAGCAAGATCCACTTAGCACACCAGGGAAGGGTGCGAAGCAGATCGGTCAACCCATCACCTCTATCACACCCTTGCAGTCAGCACAGGGAGGCGGTAGCGAGGGATGGATATTTGGTGAAGAACTAAGACCTATAAGGGTAGAGGAACTCCCTCCTAATGAATTCTTCTTTGACAAAAAGAGGAAAGTTGTGGTGAAGCGAGAATTTTATCAAGAAGGAGAGTGCACTATTAAAAAATTCAAAGTGATGACCGATGGGATGAATAAAAGGAAATATGAATTTTCCATGGAGATTGCAGGAACGCTGGGAGCGTATGTGACGGAAAATCAATTCTCATTCGAAATGTTAAAGAAGCAACTCAAAGCAAAAAATCGCCTGATCAAGACTCTTGAGGCCAGGGTGGCTTCGGTAGTAGAAAGCACTAAGAGTCAAGCAAGCGGAGAAATCGATTTGGCCCGATTGGCCGATAAGAAATAAATTGAAGTCCTCAAGACCAAGCTGGAACAAGCAAGTTCTACGATCCGAGATGGTCGGGTACAATCGGGCCAGCAGAGGGATATGATTACACAGCTGCAGGCTCAGTTGGAGGTCGCAGAAAGCAAGGCGGTTGACATCGAGATCGTTAAATCCTGAGCAACCTATATTCGGAGCAGGATCTCCTCTGCTCAATAGAGCCTGCTAAACAAAGTAGGAGAGATTCGAGAAGACTTATTGTTAATACATCGGATCTCTGAGAATCTGATTGACAAAGAAAGAAATGCAGAGGCTGCTCGGGTCGCTTTCCAAGAGGCAGTGATAGCGACCAACAATAGGTTCTCAGGGCCTCCCGGGCTCACCATTGCCGAACAAAGAAAGGGTAATATCTTGTTAAAGAATTGGGAACATGATATTACTTTAAGCAAAGAGAAGGCTCAAAAAGTGACAAATTCGTTAGCAGAAGCCTGCAATGCCATAAATGGTGAGCTGTTAGGGATGGAGATTGGAAGCGATACAGGGGCGCTGAGACAGATGGATATAGATCGGATGTCTCTCGACATGAAGGAGAAGAATGAGAGGAATTCAGCAGAAATCTCTAGGATGGACAGGGTAGACCTGACTCAAATCGACAAACATTTGATTCATCCTAGTGCACAACTCGACGCTCTTGAACTTGTCAATGTACAAATAGATGATAAACTTCCACAGTTGGCCCGAGAGTGTTATTTTTCTGAAGCCAGTTGTCAAGCCGAGCCTTCACAGCTTGTGACCTAGTTTGTGGACAAGTGTATCATGTACACTGAATCCATGCGAGGACAGGCACCTAACACTTCTTGAAGATAGAATAGGTGAAATGGAGTTATTTCACTCCCCCCAGCTGTCAATGCAAAACCTTCACAAGTTGTATTTCTTTTTTTAGACAAGTGTATCATATGTATTAAATCTAAGCAAAAACAAGCACCTGGCACCTTTTTGTAAACGGATTCGGACAGATGGAGTAATTTGGCTCTTCTGAACCGAGGGGAAAATTTTGTATAAATACATCACAAAAAGAAGAGATAGGGGCTGGAATTTTTCGGAGATCAATTGTAATAGAGTTTTTTGCATGAAGGAAGTTAATACAAGCAAATTTGAAGATTCTCGATTCTGTCACGACTGTGTTGCAAGTTTGTTTTATTATGTTTTTTGTTTCTTTTCATTTTGCTCTACATAATTGATGTATGTCACTATAATTTAGTACGACCACTAATATAGTGAAAGGATTTTATCTTTTCTATAATTGTCTCTTGTCTTTCCTCTGCACCGGCTATCAGTGGGTTTAAGACCAATTTACATTTACAGAATTTTATGTTTATTTACACTATGTCAATTATGTTCATGTCAGTTTCTTCTTCTGTGTATACATGAGTTTTCCACTAACAGAAACTTTGCATTATCTACAGATAAGTGTTTTTCTCCCATCTCACGTTATTTTTACCAAAAACAATACAGTTACATAAAAGGGCCTTCAATTTGCATTCTTATTTCATTTTTTCATGAAAAAGTTTCTTTTTACTTTGTCCGAAGCGAAACAACAAATAAAATCTCTCTTTTAAAAATCATTTCCATACTGGTACTGTTCCCCAATGACTGTCCCCGCAGCAACTCAACCTAACATTCAACCCGGGCTATCTAATCAAATACATATCGCTTTAAATCTCTTCGACACCATCCTTAGAACTGCGAACACCCGGGAGGAATTGGAACGTTCATGGGCAGCCATTGAACAAGATATTACTAATCAGGAACAGTGGGAAGCTAGGCAACGAGAACGTAGAAACCTTCATTAAGTTTCCTATACCGAAGGTTAGTGTAATCCTTTATCAACCTTTATCATACTTTCGGATGCCTTGATACTGTACATTAAAGACTTAAGTACAGACTCATGAACAACACAATGCTTAACAGAGAACTTATGAGTTAACATTCATTAGTATTTAACTCTTAGTCACATCGCAGGTAAAGCCCTAATTATAGAGAAGCACAGTGTTCAACAAGATATAACACATTCAAGCACTTAGAACATAGAAATAGATCAGATATAACATTCATTCACATTAATAAGAACTAAGCTACTATATCAGATGCATCTAACATACATAAAGATAACTACACTAACCATAAATTGCATCAATCACACAAAGATACCATAACATAGGATATACGTGGTTCACCCCCAGCATGGGGCTACGTCCACCAACTCTTCTTCTTCTTTATTATCTTTTGTCAATATCCTTACATGCATAGAGCCTCAAAGCCAACTCCGCATGGGACAGAAGATCGGTGTGCACCTCACTAGATCCTCCTTCCCTGAGCTTGGCACAACACAAAGCCTTTCTTACAATCACTTGCACTTAGCTCTACAAGTTATTAACATGTGGTATGCACAGAGCCAACACAATCACATAGATCCAACTACTTGCATTGCTTGCACTTAGCACAACATCATTACTTACTTACATTGCCTAGATTTCTATTTTCACTTTACAAAATAGGCTTAAGCATGGGTAAGACCCATGGGTCAACATCCCACACTCATTACATAAACCCTAAACCCAAAAAGTCTACAAAAGGTGGAGAGATTCTACGATATCTACTTCACCTAGCACTCCATCTTCGACCAGCCTGTCGAAGTCCAAAAAATGGTCAAACTTGACCAACATTTCCACAAAACCTGGTCAAGGGCCAACCGAGCCCCAACACTCACCTGTGACTCATCCCGAGTCACTTTGACCTGGGTAACTCTACCTCGAAGGCCTCAATCTACTTCGACTTGTTGTTTCTCTAGAGATTCCTACTCGGTGAACTCTTGAATGACCTTCTCGGTGACAGGTCCTTCTAGTCATTGTTCAACTGAGGTGACCACTTCTAGCTATGCACCTTCTCCCTCGATGTCCTCAAAAAGTGTGCAAGCTTCATCTTGCACTGGTTGGAGCTTCTGGGTTACTTCCATGACTTTACTCTGGATGGCATGGACCTATTGTTGAACCATGCATTGTTCCTGGGAACTTTTCATTCTCTCGACCGCTGACAGTGGATTTGACTATGCTTGCATTGTTGCTGCTTGTTTCTTCACCTCATGGAGCTATGACTCCAATGTCCTTAGTTCTATAGCCTCTGGAAGTCGCTCATAAGTCTGTGCACTTTGACTATTGAGTTTATTGCATTCCAAATATAATGCTTTGATTCTTATGACTACGCTCCTGGTAGTTTCTTCCCTTTGATCTCACACTTCCTGCGGAGTTCTTGGCACGACTTGTAGCTCTAGTTATGTTATTCGTTCTTGGAGCTGCTGAATCGCTTCATCGAGC
Source organism: Picea engelmannii (assembly GCA_009831015.1). Classification (NCBI taxonomy): domain Eukaryota; kingdom Viridiplantae; phylum Streptophyta; class Pinopsida; order Pinales; family Pinaceae; genus Picea; species Picea engelmannii. The sequence goes on along the minus strand of ML784879.1, from coordinate 906,071 downwards.
TTCCCCACCTAGCTCTCAGTTGTTTCTTCTTCCCATTATTCTAAGCCCGTCACAGAGAGAAGTGCTCTGGTGACTGCTTCTTTAACTTTGATTTTCTCTGCGAGCAATTGTTCTTTCTCCTTCTGGATTTGTGCTCTATCCTATGAAAAATTCACATAGAGGTCATCTTTTTCTTATTGTGCAACCCGACGTTGCTCTAGGGATTCCTCTTTTTCTTTCTTCAGGGACTTTGTGGCCTGTTCCTTTCCCTCTTGAACATGATGAAGGAGAGATTTTGTCGAGTCTACTAATCTGTGTAGCTGGGTAGGTTCATCTACCAACTCTTCTCCTTTTGATGGCGGTGGCACAATAGACACTACACAACTCGAATAGAGATCATGTTGCACTCCTTTAATCTCTACTTCGATCCTATCAAAAACTCTCTCTTGTTTAGCTTCGCTTCATTGTAAGATGTCCTCCAAGGTGTCTGATACAATGACAATGATAAGGTCGATGTCATCCACCATTAACACAGTCTGAAATGGTGGTTTATTGGATTTTGACTTCTTCCACAATGAGGTTTTCTTTGGAGAATCCTTTCTTTTCTTGGATATCTCTGTCTCTTCAAGGGTATCTTTAGGTGGTGTTACTTTTCCCTGCTTTTGCTTGTCTTATTCCCCTTCATCCTCTTCTTTTTCCACTTCATCACCTCCTCCCCCTTTAGGTGAATCTGATGCAGTCTCCTCGGATGCGTTGTGTATTTCCTGTACCTCTTCTTTCCTTTTCTTCTTGCTATTGTTGTGTGCATCATATTCTTCCCGTGTGACTATGGGACTTCCGATGAGGTAGAGGTCAGACAGTTATGTTCGTTCAATTGGTACCAAGAATTCTTCAGGCCACTCCTTGGTGATTTCATCCATATCTTCCTCGATGAGCTTGTAATAGGATTGGAGTTCTTCCTTATGTTTGTTTTTGCACGCAGTGATATATATATAATTCCTATCTGTGCAGAACTTCGCAAATGGCCTAAACGGATGCAATGTATTAGATTTCATGCAAGGCAAGGATTCAATGGCCCTCTTTAGTTGTAGATAATAGGTGTGGAAAACCACATTTGACTACCATTTCTTCACCATGTCGCTTATTACCATAGCATAGTGAATTTCATAGTTAGTGGTTCAGATGACTCAATTTCAGGGAAAGTTACTCCTTTCATCATCACCCAAGTAATGAAGGCAATGAGAATCAATAGCCAACTGAAATGAAACTCATAGCCGATCCTAAGCTTCGCAACAGTCTTTCTCTAATTTTTTGACGAGGTAGCTCACCTAGTTCATTTGCAGCCCTTCAATGCATTTACCCATGAGGTCGACGACGAACCTCGTGCCCTATGTTGGCCTATTCTTTCTAATGAGCTTACCAATGATCAACTAGAAAGCTAGGTGCACTGCATCATTCTAGATGGAGGCTACCTTGTAGCCTCGCTTCCCCTTCTCTACATCGCCATAGGTGTCTTTTATTGTCTGTGCCAGGGCACAATATGCATTCTTTCCTAGGAAAAAGTCTTGTGGGTCTGGTCCTTGCATGCTTAATCCAGTGATCCAATGGATCAATGTTGGATCTACTATGATACGTCTATCCAACCATAGGTAACCACCATAGAAGCATGAAAGCAGGATCCTAATGCACACGTTAACCTCCTGATGTCTTCTGAAGTGTGGTAACTTCATCACATTGAGGATCGTGGACCTCGCGAGGTCCATGGTCGATGGTTGGGAGATTATTTTTTACTTCTTCCCAACTGTCTTGGTCAAGTACTTATGAGGTACGAGCATGCCATAGTTCTTTCGATCTCCCAAGTTATAGTCGTTGATCTTCAATGTCAGAATCCTTTCCAACTATGGTTTGACTACGGGTATCCCCTTTAGGAGGTATGCAATGATCAATGTGTAGTCGAAGTCCCTCGAGACGCTGTCACAAATCACCACACCAACCAAAGGCAGGATGTAGTTGGGCAGGATTGATGGGATCAGCTTCACATTCACCAAGTCATCACGATGTTTGCTACATTTCTCAGTAGCGAGTCAGCTAGATCGACGTTCCGCAATCGATGAGGATGCTTCCAATCCTTGCGTTTATGAAGCTTGTATGCCTGCAAACATCACCTTCTCATCCATGAGGTCTATTAGGATCTCTTCAACATAATTTTCTACTATGCTAATATCATTTGACATGCACGCTCGAGATTAGATATCTCAGGTCAGTGAACAAACACTAAAGGTAATCGAATGGCTGGCGAGGTCTCAATAAGAACAACACATTAATAGTCAGCTTTATGTGGGCTCGAATAATCATTGTTTACAAAAGTGTTCATAGTAAGATGTTCAACGGGTTAAATAGATAACATCGTAGCAGATCCCTCCAATGGGTAGGAACACCTTAATCAATGCAGTTCCATCCATTATGGCACAGTCCCAATGGTCCAATGGAAAATGTTGTGGCAATAAATGTGTTTCTAGCCGTTCTGGAGCGTCGTTCTAACTATCGGGACGCCTCCAACAACCATAATGATTCGTCATGGTGAAGTGCCAATATACATTGTTCTGATATCTCGGAGAGGTTCAAATTTGGCAAGTCTTCCTTTTGCGAAGTCCTCTCTAGAATCTCTTGCAATTTTTCTAACTTAGCTTTCTTCTTGCTGAGATTTCTGGCCTTCTTTCCTGTGATCTGAGTTACTGGGTTCCTCTTTCCATTTTTATTCTTATCTGTACTTAACATAGTAACTTCGCACTGGTGAGGATCATTCATAATGTTCAAGGGTAATACTTCTTCTCGTTCTAGAGTAGGTGTTCTACTTTCCTGTATGGATAGGTTCTTCACGTCTTCCTGTGTTCTTTCAACTTTGACAGCCCAATCGCTGACCCTAAGTTGCTTCGACTTGTCCTCCTTTTCTTATATTAAGCGCGCTATTCTCCTAGCCATGAAATCCCTTAATTCTTTCTTTTTTAGTTCTAGAGCTTCCTCTTCTTCTTTCCTTCAAATCTGATCTTTCTCAACCCAGGTCTTTCCTAGAAAAAGTGTAAAGGGGGCATTATTCTCAACAAACTTAATGACCTCAAATTCTTCTTATGTCAGTGTTCCATGGGAAACCATAGCTACATGGGCAAGTCTTCCACATAGGGTTATCAACCTTCCTTTAAACAATCATATTCCTCCCAATGAAGGAACCATAACAGGCTTTCCTAAAATTTCCCAAGTACTTTCTGTCATGATATTCACTTGGGTTTATGTATCCAATACACAGTCTATGTCGAAGTCTCCTATTCTTGTTTATATGTACTCTTTCTCTTTTAACATCTTTGATAAACTAGTGTCTCTATGATCATTCATAGTCTCTTTCATCTCAAGTAATATAGCCTCTGATTCTTTCTGGTTTTTTAGCATATTCTTAGTCTCTTGGATTTCCTCAGGGTTTTCTTGTCTCATGTTCATCTTTTCAACTTTATCAATCATTTTAGAGAAATCCAAAACTTAATGTCCAATAGATTTGCAACAAAGGAAAATCGGACCTCTACCAGGGCATTCCTTAACAAGAAGTCCCGGTCTTCTACAACTATAAAAAAGGGTCAATCCTCTCTTTCTCTTGAACGATCCCCAACCTTTCCTATACTGCACACTGGGATCACAGTGATGGCCCTGCAAAAAATTCTTTCTGGGATCCTACATCCACTTGTCAGCCCAAAAATTCTTTCTATGCATAGGAATAACATATCTTTCACTAGTTCTATGAGATCTATTCATATCATATCTTCTTTCTTCTAGTTGTGCCCTAAGTTTTAGACTAGGACCAAATCTATTAAACATACCTAGATCCATTCTTTCAAAAAAAAAAAATTCACTTATCTTACCTTTATCAGAGCACAAAGCTTTTAAGATCTTACCTCTTTTCTTCTGATCTGACTTCTCTTCTTCGCACAAATCTTCACAAATCAAGTAGATTAATGTGCACTATGCATAGAGCTTTCTTTTTCTCAGTTCCCAACAATCACAGTTTCAGGGCCCAGCAACAGAACCATTTGTTGGCATAGGGGCAGACCCATGGTTCAACGCTTCAACAATGCACCAACAAAACCCTAACTATCGACCCTTTTGGCAACACCTACGAAGCAAATGAATTCTCTGTTGGGTATGTGTTATATTCTTTGCATGTGTGTGTGTGTGGGTGCGTCAGATACGACGACTGCGTCAGATACGATGACTGTGTCTGCGTGGGCGGTTTTTTACTATTTTTAGCGGATTTTGCTATTTTTAGCTGATTTGTAAATTAATCCCAGATTAAGGGATTAGGGTTTTGGTATCTACGGAATACCTAAAAACATTGTATATATTGTATGGCGAATGGTGAAATTCGATATAATGAAAAAGAAAGGTTTTCCTGGTTGAGGGTTTCCGGTAAAGATCTCTGTGTATTCTGTGTATGAGCCATTGATTAATTTTTGTATTGCTTAAGAATATATATGCATTGCTTTACTTCATAGGTTTAAAACTTACATGTGGTATCAGAGCACGTTTTTGGCTTTAGAGGGACGCCTTTGTTGCTGAGGGTTTGGCTCGGTCTTAACAGATCAAGTTTATCTTGGGTCTGTGATAAACCTGGGTTCAGTGGGAGCTTTTGCAGAGGATATTTGAGTAAAGTAAAAGGAATGGCGAGCTCATCTAGAAT
>ML784879.1:870786-893599 GCA_009831015.1 Picea engelmannii | reverse complement strand
AGTTCGTCATATTCTAGAGAGTCTATTCTACCATGATATCAATCGATTCATCAATTAAAATACACAAAGAATAGCTTATAATCAGCATGTATATTGAGATTCCAATTGAACTTATACCAATGTATATTGAGATTCCAATATCTATATCTTTATGGTTTTTTTTGTTAAGACAAATAATTTAGTGGAGTACTCCCACAAACAAACAACTGATCTCATATATCAATTTGATATCTATTTGATTTTGATTTTAAAATTAAATTATTATTATTATATATTAATAATAATAAATATTGTAAAAATCCATCCTAGATTCATTTCAACTCTAGATTTAAGGATGTTTAAAAGCAATAATCCCTAAAAACAATAAAGTAATATTGTTAAAAAATTTAGAAATATATCATAAAATTTAAAGCACTCCATCATTAAAGACAATTCATAAAAAAAATTAACAATAGAGAGAGAATAGGTGAAGGTAGTTGATCTTCGCCCAACTATTTGAGTGGTAAAGTACCCTACCCCCCTCTAGATTTGAACACCCTACCCCCCTCTGGATTTGAACACGTGACCTCTTAGGTAGAAACACATGTTCTTAAACATTAGCCCTACTCAGGATGTATATATATTGAAGGATAAAACCCCATATTAGGAGACCGACCGTTTTTCAGTGGCACTGAACTTGCGAGAGCAACAAAACATAAGTCTGTGTTAGTTTTTTAACTCGGGAGGTACTCCACATATTTTCTCTTGAATGTGGATGTAACCTTATGTTGACACTACTAGGCACTTAACTTTGTAATGGGTTTTTATAAAGTTGTAAAGTGGTTCTTTTATTAAAGTGACTTTTTAATAAAGTGTACCTTCTAATTTTAAAGTGACTTTATTTCATAAAGTGCACTTATGTAATAAAGTGAAATTACTTTAATATTTTTAAGTGATTCATTTTGGAGGGAATGGATCATGACCCTTGATCTTGAAAAATGAAAGATTTGATCTTGGCCTTTGGATTTAGGGTTGGGGAAGGTGAAAAGACACTTTGGAGGGAAAAAGGTCATTTTTCAGATTTATAAAAGAATCCATTGGGTAGTGTGCAAGACACAACACTGAAGGAAATTGAGAGAGATTTTTAGAAAAAGCTTGAGAGAGGAAAGTGAGCAGCTTGGTGGGCACATTTCCAAAGATAAAGTGGACACAAATCCCAAGACATTTTTTATGTGTGAGTGTTTTCCTTATTTTATGTTGTTGGGCCATACTGTACAGATCCATACAGCCTGTATAGCAAGGAGAGGGCATGATTTTCGAGGTTTTCCTTTGGCACAGAAATCGAGGCGAGTTTGGAGGTTTTCTTACTATTGTTGGGTCGTACTATGCAGGTTGTAAAACACTCTGTTGGGCATGTTTTTCTAGGAACATATTTCAAGGAGGTCTTACAGTTGTACGGATTTGGGCACGATTTTCAAGGAAGAATTTTGTGGGGATAGATTTGGTGTTGTGAGGTATCTTTCTTAGGTAGAAATTGTGAGTTTGTTGTTGATATGTACTTTCCTAAAGTATAATAATAAGATCTCTCTCTCTCTCTCCTTGGGTTTCCCCACATTGGGGTTTTCCTTGGCTTTTGCCTAAATTTTGGAGTTATTCATGGGTTATTGAATGTTGTTCATTGTGTTTATTTTCACTGCATATTTGCTTAGCAATGTGTATTTATGCTTATGGAAATTTTTGAATGTGGGTATTAGACATTTCATAGTTCATGCAAGACAGTTATCTTTAAGTTGCCAAGTGTATGAAAAAATTGTTAACTTGTTGATTTGCCTAGAAAATTCACATGGTATCAGAGCTTGGTCTCTAAGTGACAATGGGTAGTGTGATTTTTGGGCAAAGTTGAAGAGGGAAAGTTGTGATTGTTTTCCTTGAGTTGTGATAGGGAATATGGCTGCAAGAATTAGATTTGAGGATCGGTGGGATGACATTTCCAACTATTTTCATTGGAAGGTCTGATTGTCAGTTGTTCTCAAAGAGAACAAGATTTGGAACTATGTCAACTATGTTGTTGTAGCTCCCACAACAGATCCTATTGCTTTCGACTTGCATGAGATGAAAGAGGCCAAGGATTGGAGGATTATTCTGGATGGAGTGAAGGATCACCTTATCCCACACTTGGCTGAGAAGAAGAAAACCAAGGAGATGTAGGATGCACTTAAGAACTTATTTGAGGTGAAGAATGAGAACTGGAAGATGGCATTGAAGGCTAAGTTGCATGATACCAAGATGGGTAAGGAGGAGAGTGTTTCTTCTTATCTTACTTGGGTAGCTCAAGTAAAAGATGAGTTGGTTGTTGTTGGAGAGGTCATATCAGATTCTGAGTTGGTGAGGATAGCCTTAAATGGCTTCACTAAAGAATAGCAAGTCTTCGTGAAGTGTGTGGTGGGACTTTAGCATCTACCAGATTGGAGCAGACTGTGGGATGATTTCACTCAGGAGTAGATCTAGGAAGGACCTCAGAGCAGTGAAAAAAAGGCAGATGGAGCTTATGAGAATGTTTATCTTACTTTCAAGAGAAAGAAGAAAGGAAGTTCTAGAAGGGACTTGAGTAAAGTCAGATGCTATTCTTGTAACCAGTTAGGGCACCTTGCCTCTTGTTGTCCTGAGAGGAAGAAGAAGAAGAAGGAACCAGAGGGGCATGAGACAACTGCTACAACAACCATGGAGGAATTTTCTTACAAGTACGAAAGGAAATTTTCTTTGGTTACCCTAGTTTCCAGTGCTGACAATGGAGAATTTGGAGGTGATATCAGATGGATTTTGGATAGTGGAGACTTTTTCCACATGATGGGAATCTAGCGAGTATTCCAAAATATCACAAAGATAGGTCCTGACCGACAGGTGGTAAATGAAGGTGGTATGATGAGAGTTGTATGTGGAGTTGGGAGTGTTATATCCCAACTCGAGAATGGGGTACTATTGGAGCTTGATGGAGTTCTCTTTGTTCCAGGTTTGAGGGTTAACTTTCTCTTAGTCCAAACCTTGGAGGATGTAGGATATTGCATATTGTTCAAGAGGGAACATGCATTTATCTATAGGGAGGGAGTGGACTTGGTGGATCTGTAGTTTATTAGTAATCCGATGGACAGGTTCTATATGTTGAGAGGACAACCTTCAGTGTATGATTCAACATCGAATGAAGAGTGTGAGGTGGCTCCTGAGATTGCGGTGGTGCCAAGGATTTAGTTTTTCATTCCAAGAGAAGAGAGCGAGTCTCTTCTAAGAACTGACAGGAGGCTCAACCAGGTTGATCAAACCAATGCTGAGGATGAAGTGGATTCTCCTAGGAGCTCAGGGTTCCAGATAGTTTCCAGGAGAAGATCTTCTAGTTCGAGTTTTGTGCAGGTGTTGAGGATGGCTCTAGGTTCAAAGGGAGCTCCTACTGAGTACAGTGTGATGAAACTAGATGATAGTGATGGCAACCAGTACTTCCCCCGCTAAGAGGGAGTGTTAAATTTTTAGCTCAAGAGGTACTTTGCATATTTTGTCATGAATGTGGATGTAACCTTATGTTAACGCTACTAGGCACTTAACTTTGTAATGGGTTTTTATAAAGTTGTAAAGTGGTTCTTTTATTAAAGTGACCTTTTAATAAAGTGTACCTTCTAATTTTAAAGTGACTTTATTTCATAAAGTGCATTGATGTAATAAAGTGAAATTACTTTAATATTTTAAGTGATTTGTTTTGGAGGGAATTCATCATGACCCTTGATCTTAAAAAGGCAAGATTAGATCTTGGACTTTGGATTTAGGGTTGGGGAAGGTGAAAAGACACTTTGGAGGGAAAAAGTCATTTTCAGATTTATAAAAGAATGCATTGGGTAGTGTGCAAGAGACATCAGTGAAGGAGATTGAGAGAGATTTCCAGAAAATGTTGGAGAGAGGAAAGTGAGTAGCTTGGTGGGCACATTTCCCAAGATAAAGTGGGCACAAATCCCAAGGCAATTTTTATGTGTGAGCATTGTCCTTATTTTTTGTTGTTGGGTTGTAGTCTACAAATTCGTACGGTGCGTACAACAAGGAGAGGGCATGATTTTTGAGGTTTTCCTTTGGCACAAAAATCAAGTCAAGTTTGGAGGTTTTCTTGTTGTTGTTGGGATGTATTGTGTAGGTTGTACAACACTCTATTGGGCACATTTTTATAGGCACATATTTCAAGGCGGCCATATAGTTGTACGGATTTGGGCACAATTTTCAAGGCAGAATTTTGTGGGGATAGATTTGGCACTGTGAGGTATTTTTCTTGGGTGTAAGTTGTGAGTTTTCAGTTGATATGTACTTTCCTGAAGAATAATAATAAGATCTCTCTCTCTCTCATTGGATTTCCCCACATTGGGTTTTTCTCTGGCTTTTGCCTAAATTTCTGAGTTATTCATGGGTGATTGAATGTTGTTCATTGTGTTTATTTTTGTTACATATTTGCTAAGCAATGTGTATTTCTGCCTATGGAAATTTCTGAATGTGGGTGTTAGACATTTCAGAGTTCATGCAAGACAATTATATCTAGGTTTCTAAGTGTATGACATAATTGCTATCTTTCTTATTTTGTCATTAAAATTTACAGTATGGTATGAAGAATTTTAATTTTTTAACCTTATTTCAAAGTAATTTTTTTTATATCGCTATCAAAAGTGTATATCAGAATTGAATTTTTTCTTTTGAAACTGAGCACACAGTGAGGATTTAAGGATTGGACACTAGTATTGAGTTAAATAGTTATAATCTTTCTCCTCTAATGCAGATAAGGGAGCCATGGAATGCTTGATAGTGAGACCTCAAGATCCACATTTCGTGAAACCCTCTCTATTTTTTGTTCGAAAAGACTGGAATGGGAACAACTACATGGCTCACCCAAGGAGGATGAATGGATCAATACTATGGATATATAATTGGGAGTCATGCATCCTGGTGAAATGCGTCCAACTGTATGAACGCCACTTCCAACTAGGTGCCCAAACATCCCCTGGGATAACAGAGTGGTTGCCTCTTTCTTAGTTCCTGAGGAAGGAAAATTGGAAGTAACTATATTGTTAAGGTGAGAGTCCACTAATGACATTAAACCTTCAGTATTCAATGAGATCCCTCATCCAACAATCATATTTGAATTATCAAAGTGATTCTCAATACCATAGAGCTCATCCTTATCAGTGTGTGAGGGATTATATTTATCACTTGGAATGACCAAGAAGGTGTGGATTTCCACTATGAGATGAGAGAGGCCACCAATATATCATTCATCCAAGTGCATTTTCTGGTAGAGAGGCTAAGTGTAATGTAATGGTCCTAGGAGTTTATATTCATTTTTTTTTACTTAAAACCCTTGGTTATGAGCATTAAAATAATAGGTGTGATGGTTTCACCATAGACAATATCACTATATTGTCACCCCGAGCACCTTAAACTTAATAAAAATAATAATTTTGGAAGCAATTACTAGAACCAATAGCTAACCAAGGTAGTGTACCTCTCTCCAAAGCTAGCATACCAAGCAGAAAGTCCAAACCATAACACAATACCAAGTCACCACTGTAGCAGTTGCAGCTCTCCTCCAATTATGTGCACTACTAGTCCTTATGAAGTCGTGAGAGTGAGTGCAAATGAGATCAAGCGCCCTCTATTTATAGTCCTCCAAGTCACTTAACTAGGAAGACTTATTCTCTTGAACTGACTTGTCTTCTAGGGTTATTAACCAACTATTTATGGTTTCTCTTGGTTCCTGAAATATTATAGTCTCATCAAAGGTTACACGTAGAGGTCAATACCTCTCACAACTACTGTAATATCAACACTCTCTCCTAGCTAGGGAGGTATTAAAGGCAATCGTATTGATCATAAAAAATCCATTCAACTGGTAGCATCATCATAGTCACATAGGCTATCTCATGATCAAATCATGAGCACCGTTATCACTATCCATCTAGATAGTCTCCATGGAAATCAGAACAATGCCATCCAATAAAACACAACTTTGTTTATCCATAGTAGTATACAACTATTATCCAGTTGTACACGACCACTCCTAGTAGCACACAACTACTAAAGAGTGATATACAATCACTACTAGTGGATCACATCCACCACAATAGCATACAACTATTGTCTAGAGATATACAGACTCCATAACAATCAAATCATCTGATATCATCTTGCATTAATAGTGTCATCAATTGCATCACCTTAAATCCGTACTAACATGATGCACATCCATCATATCTAAGTTGTACTGGCATTATCTTGAGTATCATCTATGTCATCTTTAAGTTGTACTAGCATGATATAACTAGCATGATGCCAATGAATCATAACTAAGTTGTATGCCACCTCTAAGTTGTACTCGTTGTTAGAAAAACAGTATCGTGGAATAATAAAATAAAAAAAATGCATAAATAAAACACAAAAGATACACAATACAATAGAGACACAAATATACATGGTTCACCCAGTGTGGTCTACATCCACAAGATAAATTTCCAGATCCTTCATTTTTATTATCCAACAAAATGAAGGGATACAACCTACAACACACCCATTGTAACTTCCTCTTCTTTCTCTCACAATCTTCTCTCTTAGAATCCAATATTCAGAATGATATCTAGCCGTAATACAATTCCCTCACAAAAGAGGGTTGTCTTCTAGGGAGAAAAACCCTAACATAACTTCTATAGTCAAATCTGCGACCTTATAATGAACGATCCAGATTTACTATGAAATTACAATATATATTTACAAGGCAATTTTTCATTCAGGGGACGCTGCCCCCGAACCCCTGTCGGGGGCTTGCTTTCCCTGGACCCTGCAGGGGGGTAAATCCCCCCTGTGTGGAGGGGTGTACAGTATTCATGGGGTATAAACATGGCTGAAAATAAATACCTCTGAATCAGGAAGATAATCAGGATCCACAACCAACAATCTCCCACTTGGAGACTGATCAAAACATCTCCACTGTTGTTGTAGCTATTAGACTATGATCCTTCTTAGACCTAAAAAATTTCTCATATTCACCTTCATTCTTGAACACCAACCAAAACTGAGCAGGAACTCAATTTATCCCTGGTTACTATCTTTGTTAACATGTCTATAGGATTCTGGCTAGTATGTATATTTTCCAACTTCAAATGTCCATCTTCCAAGACAGATCGTATGAAATGGTACCTAAGTTGTATATTCGTAGTATTTTAATGAAAGGATGAGTTATTTGCAAGATCAATGACACTCTCACTATCACAGTACAACCTTCTATTCTCTTGCTTCTTTCTCAATTCCTCCATAAACCTCTGTAATCAAATCATTTCTTTACTAGCCTCTGTAGCAGCAACATACTCTGCTTCTATTGTTGAAAGTGAAACAACGTTTTGTAGTTTTGAAATCCAACTTATTGTAAAAACATACAGTAAAAACATATCATGTGGTGCTTCTCCTACTATCTTTATCACCTGCCATATCTAAATCATCATATCCCTATAGAATAGTGTCTGAACCTCCAAAACATAATGCATGACTAGAAGTACTTCTCAAATACCTGATAATCCACTTTAATGCTTCCAAATATTCTTTAAATGGATTGTTCATATACCTTCTCACAAATACCACTGCATGTGCAATATATGGTGTTGTGAAAACCATCGCATACATCAAGCTACCAACTGTTGATGAATAAAGGACCCTGGACATGTATTATATCTCCTCTTGGGTCTTGGGACATATTTCCTTGGTTAATTTGAAATGGTTGGACAAAGGTGTACTAACTGGTTTTTCATTCTTCATTCTAAACCTCTCTAATGCCCTCTCTATGTACTCACCCTGAGACAATGTCAATTTGCGATTTTTCATGTCTCTTATTATTCTCATACCAAGAATTTTATTTGCAGCACCCAAATCCTTCATCACAAATGAATTAGATAATTTCTTCTTGAGAACATGTATATCCTACATATTAGACCCTGCAAGAAGCATGCCATCTACATACAATAGCAAGATAATATAGCTTCTATTTTCTATCCTTTTAAAATAAACACAGTGATCAAAATGGCATCTACTGTAACCTTGTTCTGTCATAAATCTATCAAACTTCAAATACCACTTCCTTGGAGCTTTCCTTAGGCCATACAATCTCTTCTTCAACCTACATACCAAATTTTCTTTCCCTTTGACCCCATACCTTTATGGGTACTGCATATAAATCTTTTCATCCAAATCCCCATGGAGAAAAATTGTTCTTACATCTAACTATTCAAGATGCAAATATTCTACTACCACAAGACTTAAAATATTCTTAATTGAAGTCATCTTAACAACAAGAGAACATATTTCATCAAAATCTATACCTTTCTTTTATGAAAATCCCTTTACAACAAGTCTAGCCTTGTACCATTTTTTTCCTCCATCTTCTTCCTTCAACTTGTAAACCCATTTATTCTGCAATGCTCTTTTTCCTACATGAAACTGAACCAAGTCCCAATTCTGGTTATTTATCATGGAATCCATTTCCTCTTTCATGCCTTGCTCCCACTTCTTTTTAGTTTCTACCTAAATTTCCTCTTCATAACATTATGATTCACTAGAATCAGTCAACAATAAATAATATAATGAAGGAGAGTATTGTTCAGGGGGTCTACTTAACCTGGTAGATATTCTAACAAAACTTGTAGGAGTTTGAGGTACCTGATGCTCCTGTTGTTGTAAATTTTGATTTTCTGGTACCCTTGGAATTTCTTTTTCAGTGATCTCATCAAGCACTGTGTACTTTGGTTTTTCTTTTTCCTATTTATTTCCCTACAACTGATTTTTGCAACTGATCTTTGTACATGACCTTCTCATTGAATATGACATCTCTACTCCTAATGATTTTGTGATTTTCATAATCCCATAAGCGATAACCAAAATAATTAACACCGTATCCAATAAAGGTATACTTCTTGGATTTTTCCTCAAGATTTGTTCTATTTTATTTATCAATATGGACAAATGCTTCACAACTTAAAGTCTTCAAAAAATAATAGTTTACCTTTTTACATGTTGATGCCTCCTCTGGAATTCCACCATCCAAAGAGCTTGAAGGTCCTATGTTTATTAAGTAAACAACAATATTTACAACATCTGCCCAAATCTGTAAGGGAAACCCAACATTCAATCTCATACTCCTTGCACGCTCCATGATTGTCTTGTTCATCCTTTTTGACACACCATTTTCTTATGGTGTTCTTGGAACTATTTTCTCTCTACGTATCCCATGGTATAAAAATTAATCATCAAAATCCTTCTGCAATATTCACCTTCATTTTCTGATCTAAGACACTTCAACCCTTTTCCTGTTTCATTCTCAACCATAGCTTTCCATTTATTAAAAGAATAAAAAACATCGTATTTTTGTCGAATGAAATAAATCCAAGTTTTTCTAGTTGCATCATAAATAAAGGTAAAATAATAATGAGAGACACCAAGAGATGATATCTGAGATATTTCCCATACATATGTATGCACAATCTCTAACCTTTCATTCTTATTTTTTTTCCAACTCTAAAAAATATGAATCTCTTATGTTTTCCATAAACACAGTGCTCATAGAAATCCAAAAATCTAAATCAATTTGTTTAATATCTGGAAAAAAAATTCTTTTTTGAATTATCTACATCCCCTTCTCACTCATGTGTCCAATCCTATGATGCCACATTGTTGTATCCACTCCTGTAGAATCTCAATAGATAGAAGATTCAATATTACCATTACATAAATACAATATACCTACCATCTCTTTGTTTTCTATCACAAGTGATCCTTTGGTGACCTTCCACACCTTATTTGTAAATATGGATATACAACTTGTTATCACTGTAACAATTTTTTGGACTCCAAGTCTCGGGACTTAGCAGGAAGCTAAATTAGTATAGAGGAATGATAGAATAGTAGGTGGGGGAACATCTAGCAGATGAGGATAAATCTAGTGGAAGGTGAAGTTGATGGGCCTAGCAAGTCACAGATCATGGGCACCACAGATCGACGGTCATGGAACATATCGGGCCGAGAACTAATGCGAAGGTTAATATTTTCAAAGCGGGCCAACAGGAATACCATGATTTCGTCTCGAGGGCATGTGGCGCTACCAGATGCATATCGGGAGGCAAAGTAGGTGAGCATGAAATCGCTCAATCACACCCCAATGTCATGTGTCAAAATATCATTAGATATGTCAAATCCAAGGGTCTCATGTGGAAAGGGAAAGTTGACGGCTAGTCAAATCACCTCGGGACACTTGCTTGGGTACTTTTTGTTCGTGCGATGTTGAGTGAGTGCCGCCAAAAAACTGAATCAAAGGCTCATTATTTGAAATCAATGGACGAATGTGATAAGAAATTATCCTTGCAAGGACTTTCATTAGTATCCCATGATTGGCACTCAATGACGAATGTCATTCGAAACATGGGTGACATTAATCTGTTTTGGGCGATTAAATTTTTATTACAGAACGGGGTAACTGTAAATCAAATCGTTCGTCTGATTCTTGTACAGCTAAGGGAGATAAGATAGCATTTCCTGGAAAACCAGAGGAAATGGAGAAGACAAATCTAGTGGCCTTCAACGATCCGGGATGTTCAAATGATATTACAAAATTATCAATGGAGAAGAAGAAAAAGCTTGTTGCATGAGTATTGGCAACAAAATTTCACACAGAGCCTACAGATGAACCAGGGTCAGGTAAAGGAATTATACTAAATCCTATCATGAAGGATTTAATCATCAATGGATATGCAGACAAATCCTACATGCAAGCTGGAGAAAGTAAAAGGAACAAGCGATGGAAGAAAGAGACCGAAGCTGAAATGATCGAAGGTACTGGAGAAAGTCAACATGTTTGGCTTGACACCTTAAAGGAAGAAATCGTGAATCTGAAATAAATTACTAGCTAAATTAAGTGTCTTCCAGGAAATTTTGTGATGATGAAGACAAGTGGCGTTCAGGGTAGAATATTGAATATGTCATTTTTTTATTATTATTATAATGTTCCCTAGAAAATAGGATATCAATTGTTGTAAATTACTCCTTCCATGTCCACTATCTATTTTTGGAATCTCGGGGAAGATGATCCATTTTGAATTCCCTATGTAATATATCTATATATACTATCAAAAGGATAAATGAATGGTTGGACTTACCAGAGAGGGGTCTACCCTCATAGCAGGAGAACTTTGTAATTTCTTATGAAATTTAATATAGGCAGATAAGGTTTTTCGTAGATAGTCGAGATTCATCACGGTGTTGATGTTGAGTGTGTTTTCATGTCCTTCATATTTCATGAATGTGTTTTGCTGCTAGTAATAATATTTAAGTAATAGAAGGAATTCATTTTTGTTGGTGCTCCTTCTCACATCAATTATACATGTTATGTATCTTTGGTTATTGTTTCAGACATCACTCATGATCGATGCTCTATTTGCAGTAGCCAACCCTCATGTCTCCTCTTGCAATGCTTCACCAAGAGATTCAACCTCTATTAGATGCCTCTTGTTGATAGTAGTCTTTCCTTTCTTCTCCTCTGCCATCTCATATTACTTATTTGGCTCAACACCATACCTATTTTTCCTATGTTCCCTCTAGAAATGCATAGCTTATAACTCTCCATACTTTTTCAGGAACGAACCCCATTGCCCAATGTCCCCGCTCTTCTGTTTTGTCCTACCACCTTTAAATTTTACACCACGATAGAATATGACCTCTATACACACATTGATAAATCTTATGAATATCCCAAATATTTGTATGTCCGAGAGAGCCCTCTCTAGTTGGAAAGGTCAGAATCCAACCTAAAGCTAGTTGAAATAGTTACCTTTGTCGTCTGTCTTCCAACCAGGCATATTTACAGAGTGCTAACATTCTGGCCTCGCTGTTAGGGACGAAATTGAAAAATTTTCCCTAGGAAAGAACGACATGGTTGAGTTCTAAGGTCTAAGAGTAGCATAACATTAGGCACATATTGGTTGTATTCCTACTCTGGCGACTCTAGACATCAAAAAATCAGTTTGAAGGTGATTCCACTCGTAGAAGAATCCAAAAATTTAAATTTTCACGGGTGACTCCACTCTCAATGCAGAATCCAGCTTCCAAGACATCATTGATGACTCCACTATCCAAAGATGAGATCCCTTGACAGAGGTATGAAAAGGCATCATGGAAGAAAGCAAGTACTTAAAATTGAGTTTTTTCCAAGACTTTATATTGTTTATTGTAAATTACTTCTGGCCCTTTCCTGAACATTCTAAACAAATTTTTCTTCACCTACTGCATGAAAATGATGATCATGATAATATTGAAATTGTATATCCTCCTCTTAAAATTATACAGATATCCCCTTAGTTCATCACTGATTTTGATCAAAATTTCCCATCTAAGGCATATGATAACCAAAACCAAGTTGATAAGCCTCATGAGACCAAGGATGATATGTCACCTCTTATACTTGATCCAACACCCTCCAATACCCAACACAGATACAAAACCTTAAAATTACCCCACATCCTTCATGATTTTACTCCAAAGCACTATGAATACCTACCTGTGTTTGATGGAGAACTTGGTGCCATCACAACTGAATAACACATCCAAGAGTTCAACCATTATATATATTTGTTTGGGATTGACCATGACGATGTTTGTATGAGGGATTTGTCTCAATTCTTGAAAGGATATACCAAGAATGGTTTAAACATGTGGTATGCACAGAGCCAACCCAATCACATAGATCCAACTACTTGCATTGCTTGCACTTAGCACAACATCATTACTTACTTACATCACCTAGATTTCTATTTATACTTTACAAAATAGGCCTAAGCATGGGTAATACCCATGGTTCAACATCTCACACTCGTTACATAAACCCTAAACCCAAAAAGTCTGCAAAAGGTGGAGAGATTCTGCGATCTCCACTTCGCTTGGCGCTCCATCTTCGACCAGCCTATCGAAGTCCCAAAATTGGTCAAACATGACCAATGTTTCCACAAAACCTAGTCAAGGGCCAATAGGGCCCCAAAACTCACCTGTGACTCATCCCGAGTCACTTTGATCTGGGTAACTCTACCTTGAAGGCCTTGATGTTGGCTCGAGTTACTTCGACCTCTTGTTTCGCTAGAGCTTCCTACTCAGTGAACTCCTGAATGACCTTCTCGGTGACAGGTGCTTCTAGTCATTCTTCAACTAAGGTGACCACTTGTTCTAGCTCTGCACCTTGTCTCTCGATCTCCTCAAAAAGTGTACAAGCTTCATCTTGCACTGGCTAGAGGTTCTAGTTTACTTCCATGACTTTAGTTTGGATGGCATGGGCCTGTTGTTGAACTGTACGTTGTTCCTAGGAAATTTTCATTCTCTCGACCAATGACAGTGGCTTCAACTGTGCTTGCATTGTTGTTGCTCCTTTCTTCACCTCCTGGAGCTTTGACTCCAATTTCCTTAGTTCTGGATCCTCTACAAGTCGCTCATAAGTCTGTGCACTTTTTGTTGTTGAGTTTATTGCATTCCAAAGCTAATTCTTTGATTCTTCCAACTGCGCTCCTGGTAGTTTCTTCCCTTTGATCTCACACTTCCTGTGGAGTGCTTGGCACGGCTTGTAGTTCTAGTTATGCTATTCATGCTTGGAGATGCTGAATGGCTTCAATGAGCTTCCCCACCTAGCTCTCAGTTGTTTCTTCTTCTCACTTTTCTAAGCCCATCACAGAGCAAAGTGCTCTAGTGACTGCTTCTTTAACTTTGATCTACTCCACAAACAATTTTTATTTCTCCTTCTGGATTTGTGCTCTATCCTATGCAAACTTCACATAGAGGTTGTCTTTTTATTATTGTGCAACCCGACGTTTCTCTAGCGCTTCCTCATTTTCTTGCTTCAAGGCCTCTATGGCCTGTTCCTTTTCCTCTTGGACATGATGAAGGAGATCTTCTGTCGAGTCTGCTAATCTGCGTAGCTGGGTAGGTTCATCTACCAACTCTGCTCCTTTTGATGGCGGTGGTGCAATATACACTGCACAACTCGAATAGAGAGCATGTTGTACTCCTTTAAGCTCTGCTTCGATCCTGTCAAACACTATCTCTTGTTTAGCTTCACTTCTCTTTAGGATGTCCTCTGAGGTGTCTGATAGAGTGGCAATGATAAGTTCGATGTCATCCACCATTAGCACAGTCTGAAATGGCGGTTTATTGGATTTTGACTTCTTCCATGATGAGGTTTTCTTTGGAGAATCCTTTCTTTTCTTAGATGTCTCTGTCTCTTCAAGGGGATCTTTAGGTGGTGTTACTTCACCCTGCTTATGCTTGTCTTCTTCCCCTTCATCCTCTTCTTTTTCTACTTCATCACCTCCTCCCCCTTCAGGTGAATCTGATGCAGTCTCCTCAGATGCGTTGTGTATTTCCTTTACCTATTCTTTCCTTTTCTTGTTCCTGTTGCTGGGTGCATCATATACTTCCCATGTGACTACAGGACTTCCGATGAGGTCAGGGTTAGACAGTTATGTTCATTCAACTGGTACCAAGAATTCTTCAGGCCAATCCTTGGTGATTTCATCCATATCTTCCTTGGTGATCTGGTAATAGGACTGGAGTTCTTCCTTATGTTTGTCTTTGCGCGCAGTGATATATATATAATGCCTATCTACGTAGAACTTCGTAAATGGCCTGAATGGATGCAATGTATTCGGTGTCATGCGAGGGAAGGATTCAATGGCCCTCTTTAGTTGTAGATAATAGGTGTGGAAAACCGCATTTGCTACCATTTCTTCACCATGTCACTTGATTACCATAGTGTAGTGAATTTCGCAGCTAGTGGTTCAGACGACTCAATTTTAGGGAAGGTCGCTCCTTCCATCATCACCCAAGCAATGAAGGCGATGAGAATCAACAACCAACTGAAATGAAACTCATAGCCCTAATCTTGAGCTTCGCAACAATCTTTCTCTAACTATTTGATGAGGTATCTCGCCCAGTTCATTTGCATCCCTTCAATGCATTTACCCGTGAGGTCGACGACGAACCTCGTGCCCTGTGTTGGCCTATTCTTTCTAATGGGCTTACCAATGATCAACTGGAAACATAGGTGCACTGCATTGTTCTGGATGGAGGCTACCTTGTAGCCCTGCTTCCCCTTCTTCATATTTCCATAGGTGTCTTTTATTGTCTGTGCCAGGGCACAATCTGCAGTCTTTCCTGGGTAAAAGTCTTGTGGGTCTAGTCCTTACATGATTGATCTAGTGATCTGGTGGATCAACATTGGATCTATTGTGATACGCCTATCCAACCATAGGTAACCACTATAGAAGCACGAAAGAAAGATCTTAATGCATGCGTTAACCTCTTGATGTCTTCTAAAGTGTGGTAACTTCATCACATTGAGGATCGTGGACCTTGCGAGGTCCATGGTCCATGGCTGGGAGATTATTTTTTACTTCTTCCCCATTGTCTTGGTCAAGTACTTATGAGGTACGAGCATGCCATAGTTCTTTTGATATCCCAAGTTATAGCCGTTGATCTTCAATGTCAAAATCCTTTCCAACTACGGTTTGACTGTGTGTATCCCCTTCGGGAGGTACGCAGTGATCAATGTGTAGTCGAAGTCCCTCAAGACGCTGTCAAAAATTACCATGCCAACCAGAGGTGGGATGTAGTCAGGCAGGATTGATGGGATGAGCTTCACATTCGCCAAGTCATCACGATGCTTGCTACGTTTCTCAGTAGTGGGTCGGCTAAACCAACGTTGCGCAGTCGATGAGGATGCTTCCAATCCTCATGTTGATGAAGCTTGTACACCTGTGAACATCACCTTCTCATCCATGAGGTCTATTAGGATCTCTTTGACATACTTTTCTACTGCATTAATACCGTTTTACATGCATGCTCGAGATCAGATATCTCAGGTCGGTGAACTGTTATCCACAAATTTGGTCATAGTGATGATGTCATGATGATGTCATGATGATGGAAAATCAAGCTCTTTACCAATAATACTTTCCTGAGAAAATTTACAATTGTCTTCTTCCAGAATTCACACTTTGAAACATGTTTGCAGGCTACTTATATATTCACCTGCGGGAATGCCTGTTTCCCGCAGGCTACCTTAAGCTAGGGTGTGAACTTCTCGCACTGTACTCATGGTTAGGGTGCGAACATGATCTTAAAAGGGAAAAAGATAAATATCTCGAACCTTCTAGAAGGGAATCTTCTAGAAGGGTGAGTTGGCTTTCGAGTGGTTATTCAAGTACTATCATTCCAGATATCTTGGGATCATTCCCTATCCAAGTAACTAATCTATCTCTTCCTATATATTGAGGAGATTGCTCATGGAAAGGGTTAAGTTCAGTTAGCAGCAAGATAGCAAGAGATTGATTAGAGAATTAGTGCAAGACTGTATGGAGGACTGATGCTACAACAGTAAGAGACAATAGCAAGGTCATCACATGTGGTTGATTTTCTTCATGCATGAGCAAGTGTGTGTGTCAGAGCTAGAAGCCATCGAATGGATACCTACAACATCAAGGCTCAGGTTGTAAGTTTCACTTTCAATTAATTCAATACAGTAATATGTCCCTTTCCCATAAAGATGATGTCACTTTATTACATAATTCCTTCATCATATGTATAGACTAGTCATTGAATATCTTAATCTACCTTTACTTCGATTGGCTCGTTTTGTTGTGATCTGGACGAGACGAGAGAATTGAAGTAGAGCTTGGAACAACAGAGACATAATAAAAGTGATCATAAGGTATGTCCATAACCCTTATCTCTTAAGTTCGTTCAATAGGCTAGATCTAGGGAAAGTGTATTATTCTGTCCTGTTTTGTTCTAGATACCAGGTGGATCTAGGGAGGTCGGTTTGTGTCCGCACTCATGGACTTATCCTATAAAAAAATTGGTGACTCCACTGGGGAGCTATCCCTTTTGTCTTTTTGGTTTTTGAACTTTCTGTGGCCATTTTCTCTATTTTCATTTTTCTCTTGATTTGTTAGTCTCTGAGTCCTCAGGACACCCTGAGAGACCTTCTGTTTCCACTCCTGCTCCTCCCGCCGGTAAAACCTCTAAAGTGAACGTTTTTCAATCTATGCCGACCGGTAAAACTAAGTCTAGGAAAGGGAGAGGCAAGAATAAGGAGGGTAAAAACAATAATCGAAATGAGCAAACCAAATCACCTCCTGTTGATGACAGGGATAAGCGCAAACCATGCTACCCTTGCCTTATCTGTGGTGATGATCACTACATGAAGGATTGTCTGAGACTTGTCGAGGTTAACAAGTTCCTTCAAGGAGCATCAAAGCCTTCTACGCTAGCCGTTTTGTCTCAACCCTTCCTGTCTCAACAACAGGCTTCGTTGGTCATCCACGACCAACCCTCTACTTCTACATCATCTTATGTTTTGATGTGCACTGGTGATTCCATGAAAAACAATGTTGCACTTACCACTAGAGATAAAGACTATACTCCTTCTAAGGAGAAGGTTGACGACTTACCTCCCAATTTGGTACAACCTTCTCCACCAAACCCACCTATGAACGGTCCTCTTCATCTCGAACGACCGAGTCTTGATACAGTTTTATGACCTCCGAAAGGTGTCGTTAAGAAGTCATCATTCAATATTCATGCTCGGGTAGCCCAGAACTATAGCATAGTTGAAGATCTGGCACAAGCACCCTCAGCGATGTCTACCCTGGAAGTCCTTCAGTCTTGTCCTGCGCAATGAAGGGCGTTGTTGAAATCTATAGGTGGTATTGATCCAACCGATACAAATCTGATAGTCTTTAACTTGGATGATCATATTCCAAGGTTACCCCCACAGCTTGCATTTCAAATCCAAGTTGTGGTCTCCGACAAGAGTATTTTCCGGACTGTTATTGATGAGGGTGCCTCTACGTGCGTAATGTCTTTTTCCTGTTGGAAAGCCATTGGCTCTCCTCCGTTAAACGAATCACAAAAAACTTTGTGAGCCTTCAATGGCTTGGGTTTTAAACCACATGGTGTCCTACCATCGTTGCCATTCACTCTGGAAGGTAAGACTGTTCAAGTGGAAGTGGAAGTTTTCGATACTCCCTTAGATTATAATCTTCTACTTGGTCGAAGCTGGGTCGATTCTATGCGTGCTGTCGTGTCAACCCTTTTCCGTGTCGTACGATTTCCTCACCAAGGAAAAGTGGTTACGATTGATCAACTTGCCTTTTTTAATGCTGATACTCACGTTGGCAACGTGCCTTTCATCGCTAAAACCCCACCGGGCTACGAGAATGTCGGGGTCGGTCTTTTAAAAGATTCTTCATTAATGGGTACTTTCCCCATACCACCACCACCTGATCTTCCACGCCCGTTTATTGCATCTATTAATATGATCTCTACTGTACCACATGAACTTCCAGTGTCTGTCGACCCTTGGATAGTCCCTGATCCTGGAGATCATGTTTGTTTCGTCAACGTTATGCTGTTAAGTCCGGTTGAGTCCGCTTATCAAGCCATTCAATCAGCAACCCCTACTACTTCTTCTCTTGACGAGTTGTCTCCTGATCCTTTCCATGTTATCTTTCCCACTGACGAGATGATTATGTCCATCATGGAAGACACCCCTTGGGACGATGGGCATCATCGTTCCATTTTGTTTCTAGAACAACAGACTCTCGAGAATTATCAACGGATTTCGACTCCGTCGACTGTTGTTGTCATTACGACTGTTTCTGGATCTACATGAGATGTGTTTGCAGAAGGGAACCTGAGTAACATTTCACCCATGATACCCATAGATATTTCCATGAAACATGGACTTGTCGAGAACGTTCATATTGGAGCTTCGTGTTCTCCCACATAAATTATCACTTATACTTCCTTGTTTAAAGAAACTACAGTGATTTCACACTGTAACCCCATGCAACACATATTGACACGTCAATTACTGGGGGGAAAGTACTCCAAGTGGATTGTTATTCTCCAGGAGTTCGATTTGGAATTCGATCGTGCCACGTCGAAGAAATCTCTAGTTTTCGCTGAGTTAATCTATGATTTTCCCCACATTGCCACGGAAAAGGTAGCAGTCAATTCGTTACCTGATGAGTCACTTTTCCTTATCAGTACCGACGATATTTGGTACGGAGATATCATTATATATCTCCAAACTCAAACTTTCTGGCCTCATTTGTCCAGTAATGAACGACGTCGTGTCCGTTATCAAGCACGTCATTATATCATCCTCGACGACATTCTTTACCGTCGAGGCATTGACTCTATCTTTCGACGTTGTTTAACTTTTGACGAAGCTGAGAAAGCTTTGAATGACTGCCATTCAGGAGCATGTGGTGGTCATATGTCTAGGTATACTACTGCCCAGAAAATCTTACGTGCAGGTTACTTTTGGCCCTCGTTGTTTAAGGACTGCATCACTGTCGTTCAGAAGTGTCATGCCTACTAGACCTATAATCAGAAGATTTGGTCGCATCGTGCTCCCCTTCATCCTGTAGTCTCAGTAGGTCCTTTCGCTAAATGGGGCATTGATTTCATGACATGTCACCCTCACTCAGCCGGGGGGCATGGTTACATTATTGTAGCTGTTGATTATTTCACAAAGTGGGCCGAGGCGATGCCGACATTCGACAATACTGGGAAGACTGCAGCCTTATTCCTTTTCAACCATTTCATCACTCGTTTTGGTGTTCCTCAGGCTATCGTTACTGATCATGGTAGTCATTTTAGAAATAACATGATGTCTGAACTTACAGATAAGTTGGGCCTTCGTCATGATAGCTCAACACCCTATTATCCATAGGCCAATGGCTAGGTCGAAGCCATCAATAAGGTTCTTATAACTATGGTTCGACAGATGATAGGAATCCATAAAAATAGCTAGCACACAATGTTATTTTCGGCATTGTGGGCATATCAGACATCTGTTAAGTCTGCCACTGGATTCACACCTTTTCGATTAGTTTATGGCATGGAAGCCATTCTTCAAATAGAATGTGAGATCCCGTCTTTGAAGCTAGCTGTAGAACTCTTGCCTAATACTTCTGTCGAAGAGGAACGTCTGTTGTATTTGATGTGATTAGAAGAGACTCACCGTGATGCTACTCTTGTAATAGAAGCCCAGAAGAAACGTGTTAAGGCACAGTATGACAAGCATGTCAAACCTAGTGTCTTCTCTGAAGGAGATCTTGTTCTTCTATATGAACAAGATAAAGACGTCCTAGGAGCTGGGAAATTCGAACCAATGTGGAATGGGCCTTATATTGTTAGCAAAGTTTTGGAAAAAGGAGCGTATGAGCTAGTGGATTATGATGGTGTGCCTTTGAGTGAACCCAAGAATGGGTTGTACTTGAAGAAGTACTATGCATGAGTCATTTGTGCATGAGTATTTGTATTTTTATGTATCATACTGAGTGTGTGTGTTACTTTAATTTTACCCTTGAGGTTATCTGGTTTCTGCCCTTACGTGACGTTGTGTTTGATTGCCAGATATCAGAGTTTTCGCTACCTTATATTGGCTTCGCTGATGGTGATAGCCGTAGTACTCGAAACCTAGCTTCCGCTGCATGGGCAATCTATGCCCCGACAAATGAACTCATATCTCTACAAGGTATATGTCTTGGCCGAGCAAACAACAACATCGCAGAGTATAGCGTCGTTATTGAGTTACTGGTTGATGCTATCTCTCTTGGAATTCGTCACCTAGTTGTGCGAATTGACTCGCAGTTGGTAGTACTATAGCTAAGTAATGTATATTCTATTCGAAGTCCTACGTTATTAAGGGTATATTTGAGGATTCGCCTCTTGGAAAGACATTTTGATTACATAGAATATCAACACATTCCGAGAAGTCTTAATACATTAACAAATTCTTTAGCTAATTATGTATTGGACAGGCATTTAAATCACTTATAAAATCAAACACATTAAATTGTACACAATTGTAAAGTAAGCCGGTAGAACCCATGTATATATAACGGTCAAAGTTTGTTTTTACAAAATGTGTCCAAAGACCAAAATATCAAAAATGAAGCCCATGGATTCTACAAAGTGACACCACTAATGATGTTCACGATAGCACGCTAAGGTCCTCACAACTATGTGGAGAAAATGACCCATAGAGGCTGAGACTCCCACGGTGTGACGCTGATCGCATCGTGGGATCTCCTCCAGAGGCATATCTGGAACATCGACCATGAGACCCTCTAAGTTTTGCTCCACTGTCATATAGTCTTCAGCATACTAGGGGACTGCAACTACTGCTTCTCCTCGACGCTGAACAGGAGAACTACCAGCAGGTCTATATGCCCCAACATCTGTGTTATCAAGAAGATTTTGGTGTTAGTCTTCGGATAAAACCATAAAACCAAAAACATTTAATAGGATGAAAATACAAAAACATCTAAAAAGATAAAAGTTGGTGTACTTCTTACCAATATCTCCCCACTGTGCGTCTTCAGGAAGGGTAAGGTTAAGATCACCGCGAAATTCCAAGCTAGCATACGCATAATTGTCTATCATCAAAACCTGGCCTTGGAGCCAGTCAAAAAAGAGATCGTCATACCTGACGATCGGTCCTATCACATGTCTAGCCATGAGTTGGCACCATCGTAACATCCATGGATTCCTGGGACCCGGAAAGTGCTAATCAGTCTGAAGCCTGTACACGGGGACCCTCTCACAAAATAAGGACACTAGCAATGATCCATAACCAAACTGCTTTAGATTTCCATGCCTGCATTTGGTCAGTTGTTTCTTGAGGTTGCGTAACACTGCGTCAGCCTAGTTGAAGACCCGGGGCTCGACACACTCGAGGGAATACTGAAAATAGCTCTGTAAAGCCATATGCAGGGTAGCACTCCCTGCCATCCGAGCTATAGTGAAGAGAATGGTACGGAGAGTGATATCAGTCACTCCCCAAATGGCCACTTTTCCTTTTTGTCTTTCAGCCTCTGGAACGCAATACTCTCGACAATACTCACTCATTTTCATACCACCCTTGCGGTTACCAGTCAAACTAACATGAGAACCTCGTCTTGACAACCCAGTCAGGAAATATATATCCTCAATGTCGATCGTCAGTGTGTGAGCACCAATGTTAAAAACCTCCTGATCTGGATCCCACATCCGGACTAAATGTTCCAACAATCGAACCTGGGCTCTCATGCCCAGTATGCGGAAATACTTTAGGAGACTGCAATCTCTTAAAGTAGCAGTTGTTTGAGGGTGATTTTTGGTGGTGGCATTATCATCCTCGTGTTCTCTTTCTCTCCATTCAAGCACCATTGTGATGGTTATTAACCTGCATGGAAACCATGTGAAGATAATTAATGATCTAAAAACATGAGAAAAATTGGTTTTATTGGCTAAATATTATCAAATTTTTTGGGCTCTGCGCTGTTCACAGGTGGCTTATAACGCACAGTGTGAACTTCTCGCACTGTAGCTCAAGCCTGTTATCGCACGGTTTGTAGGAAAGGTCAAAGAGCTTGAGTCAGGGCTTGAAACCGGCATAACAGGAGCTTCCCCACCCACTGTCACCTCGATGGGGAGCTCTTTCTATTTAGGAGGGCAAGTCCAAGGGAGACGTCCCTAAGGAAATCTGGTTAAAGAAAGGCTAAAGGGTAAAAGACCAAGTCAAGGAAACCCCTTTCACAGATTGTTGCCCAAGAGAGATAGTCAGGAAGATAAGACCACTGATAATGCACCTGTTTGCGAGACAAAACAAAGGAAACTAGAATGTGCTTGCAGTGGGTTAGTACTTCATGAATTCAATGACTATCTTCAAATGTATATATGAGCAATG
>ML784879.1:803426-835636 GCA_009831015.1 Picea engelmannii | reverse complement strand
ATTAAAAAAAAAAAAAAAAAAACCTAAACTAAAATAAATAAATAAATATATATATAGATAGATATAGATATATTAAAAATAGAAAAAGAATGTTGCTATGACATAGAAGGAGAATTCCCTAAATCAACATATATGTACTTGATCTTAAAAATATATAAGTTAGTATAGCTGCATTTGTTTTAAAGGATTCAGGATTCATTAACTATAAGTAGCTAAGGTTTCTAGAGTAAGGTAATTAGTCTTTCCAATGACATAAATAGTGAAAGTGGTCTAAGTTACTTTTCTCAAACAATCAAAACGAGAAAAAAAAATGCCTTTTATCGTGGAAAGGGTGGTGGAAAGGTCTCTTCACACAAATTCTGTATATCATGTACCAAAAATGGAGACAACATGAGCCAAGTATAAGCATATTTATTTAAATAAACACAATATAAGCATAAAATAAAATACCTTCCTTCAAATGAGCAAGCACATGTGATAGGATATAAATTAATCAAAGAACAATCATCCACACCATAAGACTTCAGTTCAGTAATACTTTTAGTTTAGGAACCCTTTGGGAATATCAACTTCGATTAAAGAATTAGGAAAATCGATCCTCATCTTTATTCTAACTCTATATTTAATAGGAGTTTGGTCGCTACCAACAAGACTGCACTGTTTAGGTTGGGACACTACCATATCTAAACATCTTACAGTTAGGTTTAAAACTTTGATGTATTCTAAACTTTCAAGTTTTGGTTTTTTTTTTTGATATTTTTTTAGAGATATTTGTTCGAAATTTAACAAAAAAAAATTGTTGAATCTGCAGATTTGAATGATTAGTTTTTTTAATCCAATTTTGAAATGAATTTTTCAGTATTTTGAATGCATTTTTACATTTAAACAACAGAAAATAGTGATTTCACACAAATTTATGTAACTAAATTCAGACACCTTAAATAACCACACTTAAATAACCAAATAACCAACTAGATATTTTCTCTGATCATGTTACACTCCACAACCACAATTCATGGATTGAAATTTACTCCACAATTCATGAAATTTATTCTTCAGAATTAAATACTTTAGTATCTTTTGTAAACTAACAGGTAACATTCAACTTCAATTCAATTAGATCACCATCATGTTATATCAATGAGCCAGAACCAAAAAATCCACAGGCATTCTAGAACGATCTGTATTTAATTTCTAATGATTGCCCATCCAAATAAACCCTATAAATCTCAGAGATAAACCCTAGTACTCAGCAAGTAAACTTGCCATACTTACGTTATCGTCATTAATCTGCATTTCGTCTCGGATTTGAACACAGCGCTGCTCAACAGCGGCGTAGGAATCTGGGAAATTGGTCCGGATGGTGTCCAGAATAAAGCTTAGCTGAGCGATACCCTCGCACCGTTTTTCAAGAATATACTTAATGGCTCCCTCCCGACTTGTGCAGCGCTGCAAGATTTCATGAGTATCGTCATCTACCGGCTTCTCGTCGATTCCGCGGTTTGCTAGGGCATCTGCCTCGGCATTCGCCTCTCTACGCACATGCACCACCCGCCCTCTCCGAAACTGGCGGAGGAGCTGTAATACGGTGTTGTAGTACCTCTTTAGCCTTGCATTGTTCACCCTGTACGTCCCGTTCACCTGCCCCACACCATTCATTCATATCAATACCCTACACTCACCGAGCGATTTCTTTGCATACCTAGAAAACTAAAAATGCATAAGAGGAAGCAAAAGACTTACTTGGTTGTAAACGAGTTCGCTATCTCCACACGCAACAATATCTGTGATACCCCTGTCGAGAGCATGTTGAAGTCCAGCAATGAGAGCCTTGTATTCGGCTACGTTATTAGTCAATTGGTAGCCGAGAAGACGGGAAACACTCTCAATCACTTGGCCATTACAATTTTTTAGCAGAAAGCCAATGCCTGCAGTGCTAGGATTGCCTCTGCAGGCTCCATCGAAATACAGTGTGCCTTGACAATCAGGAAGAGGTAAAATTGCCACCACTGGCACCGCCCCGCTCCCATTCCTCATCATCATATTTTACATTTTACGAGAACAGAGAGGCTTTATAAATGAATAATCAAAGGAACTAATAACGTTTAGGCGTCCTGACCGTCCAGAATGGAGGAGACCAAAAGTTTTGCAGAGAGCCTATTCACCTTCCACAACGAAAGAACCGACTAATCAAAATGAAGTTGGTCATATTCTAGAGAGTCTATTCTACCATGATATCAATCGATTCATCAATTAAAATACACAAAGAATAGCTTATAATCAGCATGTATATTGAGATTCCAATTGGTACTTATACCAATGTATATTGAGATTCCAATATCTTTATCTTTATCTTATTTTTTAAGAAAAATAATCTAGTGGAGGAGTTCTTCCCACAAACCACAAACAACTGATTCATACATCAATTTGATATCTATTTGATTTTGATTTTAAAATTAAATTATTATTATTATATATTAATAATAATATATATTGTAAAAATCCATCCTAAATCCATCTCAACTCTAGATCCAAGGATGTTAAGTACATTGAAATAAAAAATTAATTCTCAATCCATAATTTTAAAAGCAATAATCTCTAAAAACAATAAATTAATATTGTTAAAAAATTCAGAAATCTATCATAAAATTTAAAGCACTCCATCATTAAAGACAATTCATAAAAAAATTTAACAATAGAGAGAGCATAGGTGAATGTAGTTGATCTTCGCCCAACTATTTGAGTGGTAAAGTACCCTACCCCCCTCTAGATTTGAACACCCTACCCCCCTCTGGATTTGAACACGTGACTTTTTAGGCAGAAACACATGTTCTTAAACATTAGCCCTACTCAGGATGTATATATATTGAAGGATAAAACCCCATATTAGGAGACCGACCGTTTTTCAGTGGCACTGAACTTGCGAGAGCAACAAAGCATAAGTCTGTGTTAGTTTTTTAACTCGGGAGGTACTCCACATATTTTCTCTTGAATGTGGATGTAACCTTATGTTGACACTACTAGGCACTTAACTTTGTAATGGGTTTTTATAAAGTTGTAAAGTGGTTCTTTTATTAAAGTGACTTTTTAATAAAGTGTACCTTCTAATTTTAAAGTGACTTTATTTCATAAAGTGCACTTATGTAATAAAGTGAAATTACTTTAATATTTTAAGTGATTCATTTTGGAGGGAATGGATCATGACCCTTGATCTTGAAAAATGAAAGATTAGATCTTGGCCTTTGGATTTAGGGTTGGGGAAGGTGAAAAGACACTTTGGAGGGAAAAAGGTCATTTTTCAGATTTATAAAAGAATCCATTGGGTAGTGTGCAAGACACAACAGTGAAGGAGATTGAGAGAGATTTGCAGAAAAAGCTTGAAAGAGGAAAGTGAGCAGCTTGGTGGGCACATTTCCAAAGATAAAGTGGGCACAAATCCCAAGGCATTTTTTATGTGTGAATGTTTTCCTTATTTTATGTTGTTGGGCCATATTGTACAGATCCATACAGCCTGTATAGCAAGGAGAGGGCACAATTTTTGAGGTTGTCCTTTGGCACAGAAATCGAGGCGAGTTTGGAGGTTTTCTTACTATTGTTGGGTCGCACTATGCAAGTTGTAAAACACTATGTTGGGCATGTTTTTCTAGGAACATATTTCAAGGAGGTCTTACAGTTGTATGGATTTGGGCACGATTTTCAAGGAAGAATTTTGTGTGGATAGATTTGGTGTTGTGGGGTATTTTTCTTAGCTAGAAATTGTGAGTTTGTTGCTGATATGTACTTTCCTAAAGTATAATAATAAGATCTCTCTCTCTCTCTCTCTCCATGGGTTTCCCCACATTGGGGTTTTCCCTGGCTTTTGCCTAAATTTTGGAGTTATTCATGCGTGATTGAATGTTGTTCATTGTGTTTATTTTTGCTGCATATTTGCTTAGCAATCTGTATTTATGCTTATGGAAATTTTTGAATGTGGGTATTAGACATTTCAGAGTTCATGCAAGACAGTTATCTCTAGGTTGCCAAGTGTATGAAAAAATTGTTAGCTTGCTGATTTGCGTAGAAAATTCACATGGTATCAGAGCTTGGTCTCTATGTGACAGTGAGTAGTGTGAGTTTTGGGCAAAGTTGAAGAGGGAAAGTTGTGATTGTTTTCCTTGAGTTGTGATAGGGAATATGGCTACAAGAATTAGATTTGAGGATCGGTGGGATGACATTTCCAACTATTTGCATTGGAAGGTCTGATTGCCAGTTGTTCTCAAAGAGAACAAGATTTTGAACTATGTCAAGTATGTTGTTGTAGCTCCCACAACAGATCCTGTTTCTTTCAACTTGCATGAGATGAAAGAGGCCAAGGATTGGAGGATTATTATGGATGGAGTGAAGGATCACCTTATCCCACACTTGGCTGAGAAGAAGAAAACCAAGGAGATGTAGGATGCACTTAAGAACATATTTGAGGTAAAGAATGAGAACTGGCAGATGGCATTGAAGGCTAAGCTGCATGATACCAAGATGGGTAAGGAGGAGAGTGTTTCTTCTTATCTTACTCAGGTAGCTCAAGTAAAAGATGAGTTGGTTGTTGTTGGAGAGGTCATATAAGATTCTGAGTTGGTGAGGATAGCCTTAAATGGCTTCACTAAAGAATGGAAAG
Organism: Picea engelmannii; assembly: GCA_009831015.1. Classification (NCBI taxonomy): domain Eukaryota; kingdom Viridiplantae; phylum Streptophyta; class Pinopsida; order Pinales; family Pinaceae; genus Picea; species Picea engelmannii. The sequence continues at coordinate 830,985 of ML784879.1, read as the reverse complement.
TCTTCGTGAAGTGTGTGGTGGGACTTGAGCATCTACCAGATTGGAGCAGACTGTGGGATGATTTCACTCAGGAGCAGATCTAGGAAGGATCTCAGAGTAGTGAAAAAAAGATAGATGGAGCTTATGAGAATGTTTCTCTTACTGCAAAGAGAAAGAAGAAAGGAAGTTCTAGAAGGGACTTGAGTAAAGTCAGATGCTATTCTTGTAACCAGTTAGGGCACCTTGCCTCTCGTTGTCCTGAGAGGAAGAAGAAGAAGAAGGAACCAGAGGGGCATGAGACAGCTACTACAACAACCATGGAGGACTTTGCTTAGAAGTACAAAAGGGAATTTTCTTTGGTTACCCTAGTTTCCAGTGTTGACAATGGAGAATTTGGAGGTGATATCAGATGGATTTTGGATAGTGGAGCCTTTTTCCACATGATGCGAATCTAGCGAGTATTCCAAAATATCACAAAGATAGGTCCTGACCGACAGGTGGTAAATGAAGGTGGTATGACGAGAATTGTATGTGGAGTTGGGAGTGTTATATCCCAACTCAAGTGTGGGGTACTACTGGAGTTTGATGGAGTTCTCTTTGTTCCAGGTTTGAGGGTTAGCTTTCTCTTAGTCTCAACCTTGGAGGATGTAGGATATTGCATATTGTTCAAGAGGGAACATGCATTTATCTATAGGGAGGGAGTGGACCCAGTGGAGTTGCAGTTTATTAGTAATCCGTTGGACAGGTTGTATATGTTGAGAGGACAACCTTCAGTGTATGATTCAACATCGAATGAAGAGTGTGAGGAGGCTCCTGAGACTGCGTTGGTGCCAAGGATTTAGTTTTGCATTCCGAGAGAAGAGATCGAGTCTCTTCTAAGAACTGGCAGGAGGCTCAACCAGGTTGATCGAACCAATGCTGAGGATGAAGTGGATTCTCCTAGGAGCTCAGGGTTCCAGATAGTTTCCAGGAGAAGATCTTCTAGTTTGAGTTTTGTGCAGGTGTTGAGGATGACTCTAGGTTCAGAGGGAGCTCCTACTGAGTACAGTGTGATGAAACTAGACGATAGTGATGACAACGAGTACTTCACCCAGGAGTGTTATATTTTTAGCTCGGGAGAAACTTCGCATATTTTGTCATGAATGTGGATGTAACCTTATGTTAACGCTACTAGGCACTTAACTTTGTAATGGGTTTTTATAAAGTTGTAAAGTGGTTCTTTTATTAAAGTGACTTTTTAATAAAGTGTACCTTCTAATTTTAAAGTGACTTTATTTCATAAAGTGCATTGATGTAATAAAGTGAAATTACTTTAATATTTTAAGTGATTCATTTTGGAGGGAATGCATCATGACCCTTGATCTTAAAAAGGCAAGATTAGATCTTGGCCTTTGGATTTAGGGTTGGGGAAGGTGAAAAGACACTTTTGAGGGAAAAGGTCATTTTTAGATTTATAAAAGAATGCATTGGGTAGTGTTCAAGACACATCAGCGAAGGAGATTGGGAGAGATTTTCAGAAAACGCTTGAGAGAGGAAAGTGAGTAGCTTCATGGGCACATTTCCCAAGATAAAGTGGGCACAAATCCCAAGGAATTTTTTATGTGTGAGCGTTGTCCTTATTTTCTATTGTTGGGCTTTAGTCTACAAATTCATACAGTCCATACAACATGGAGAGGGCATGATTTTTGAGGTTGTCCTTTGGCACGAAAATTGAGTCAAGTTTGGAGGTTTTCTTGTTGTTGTTGGGATGTATTGTGAACATTTTTATAGGCACATATTTCAAGGCAGACATACAGTTGTATGGATTTGGGCACAATTTTCAAGGCAAAATTTTGTGGGGATAGATTTGGTGCTGTGAGGTATTTTTCTTGAGTGTAAATTGTGAGTTTTCTGTTGATATATACTTTCCTGAAGAATAATAATAAGATCTCTCTCTCTCTCTCATTGGGTTTCCCCACATTGGGTTTTTCTCTGGCTTTTGCCTAAATTTCTGAGTTATTCATGGGTGATTGAATGTCGTTCATTGTGTTTATTTTTGTTATATATTTTCTAAGCAATGTGTATTTCTTCCTATGGAAATTTCTGAATTTGGGTGTTAGACATTTCAGAGTTCATGTAAGACAATTATATCTAGGTTTCTAAGTGTATGACATAATTTCTAGATTTCTTATTTTGTCATTAAAATTTACAATATGGTATGAAGAATTTTAATTTTTTAACCTTATTTCAAAGTAATTTTTTTTATATCGCTATCAAAAGTGTATATCAAAATTGAATTTTTTCTTTTGAAACTGAGCACACAGTGAGGATTTTAAGGATTGGACACCAGTATTGAGTTAAATAGTTATAATATTTCTCCTGTAATGCAAATAAGGGAGCCATGGAATGCTTGATAGTGAGACCTCGAGATCCACAATTTCGTGAAACCCTCTCTATTTTTTGTTCGAAAACACTGGAATGGGAACAAATACATGGCTCACCCAAGGAGGATGAATAGATCAATACTATGGATATATAATTGGGAGTCATGCATCCTGGTGAAATGTGTCCAACTGTATGAACGCCACTTCCAACTAGGTGCCCAAACATCCCCCGGGATAATAGAGTGGTTGCCTCTTTCTTAGTTTCGGAGGAAGGAAAATTGGAAGTAACTATATTGTTAAGGTGAGAGTCCACTAATGACATAAAACCTTCAGTATTCAATGAGATCCATCATCCAACAATCATATTTGAATTATCAAAGTGATTCTGAATACCATCGAGCTCATCTTTATCATCCTGTGAGGGATTATATTTATCACTTGGAATGACCAAGAAGGTGTGGATTTCCACTATGAGATGAGAGAGGCCACCACTATATCATTTATCCAAGTGCATTTCCTGGTAGAGAGGCTAAGTGTAATGTAATGGTCCTAGGAGTTTATATTCATTTTTTTTCACTTAAAACCCTTGGTTATGAGTGTTAAAATAATAGGTGTGATGGTTTCACCATAGACAATATCACTATATTGTCACCCCGAGTACCTTAAACTTAATAAAAATAATAATTCTGGAAGCAATTACTAGAACCAATAGCTAACCAAGGTAGTGTACCTCTATCCAAAGCTAGCATACCAAGCAAAAAGTCCAAACCATAACCAAATTCCAACTCACCACTGCAGTAGTTGTAACTCTCCTCCAATCATGCACACCACTAGTCCTTATGAAGTCGTGAGAGTGAGTGAAAATGAGATCAAGCGCCCTCTATTTATAGTCCTCCAAGTCACTTAACTAGGAATACTTATTCTCTTGGATGATAATAACTTAATATAAATTATTCTCTTGAGTTGACTTGTCTTCTAGGGTTATTAACCAACTATTTATGGTTTCTCTTGCTTCCTGAAATATTCTAGTCTCACCAAAGGTTACACGTAGAGGTCAATACCTCTCGCAACTACTGTAATATAAACACTCCCTCCTAGCTAGGGAGGTATTAAAGGAAATGGTATTGATCATAAACAAACCATTCAACTGGTAGCATCATCATAGTCACACAGGCTATCTCATGATCAAATCATGAGCACCATCATCACTATCCATCTAGATAGTCTCCATGGAAATCAGAACAATGCCATCCAATAGAATACAACTGTGTTTATCCATAGTAGTATACAACTACTATCGAGTGGTACACAACCACTCCTAGTAGCACACAACTACTAACCAGAGATATACAATCACTACTAGTGGATCACATCCACCACAATAGCATACAACTATTGTCTAGAGATATACAGACTCCATAACAATCAAATCATCTGATATCATCTTGCATTAATAGTGTCATAAATTGTATCACCATAAAGCCGTACTAACATGATGCACATGCATCATATCTAAGTTGTACTGGCGTTATCTTGAGTATCATCTACGTCATTTTTAAGTCATACTAGCATTATATAACTAGCATGATGCCAATGAATCATATCTAAGTTGTATGCCACCTCTAAGTTGTACTCGTTGTTAGAAAAACAATATCGTGGAATAATAAAATAAAACAAATGTAGAAATAAAACACAGAATATACACAATACAATAGAGACACAAATATACATGGTTCACCCAGTGTGGTCTACGTCCACAAGAGAAATTTCCAGATCCTTCATTTTTATTATCCAACAAAATGAAGGGATACAACCTAGAACACACCCGTTGTAACTTCCTCTTCTTTATCTCACAATATTCTCTCTCAGAATCCAATATTCACAATGATACCTAGCCGTAATACAATTCCCTCATAAAAGAGGGTTGCCTTCTAGGGAGAAAAACCCTAACATAACTTCTATAGTCAGATCTGCGACCTTATAATGAACGGTCCATATTTACTATGAAATTACAATATATATATATACCCCCCAGGGGGGTAAATCACCCCTGTGTGGAGGGGTGTACAATATTCATGGGGTATAAACATGGCTGAAAATAAGTACCTCTGAATCAGGATCCACAACCAACAATCTCCCACTTGGAGACTGATCAAAACAACTCCACTGTTGTTGTAGCTATTGGACTATCATCCTTCTTAGACCTAACAAATTTCTCATATTCACCTTCATTCTTGAAGACCAACTGAAACTGAGCAGGAACTCAATTTCTCCCTAGTTACTATCTTTGTTAACATGTCTGTAGGATTCTGGCTAGTATGTATATTTTCCAACTTCAAATGTCCATCTTCCAAGACAGATCGTATGAAATGGTACCTAAGTTTTATATTCTTAGTATTTGAATGAAAGGATGAGTTATTTGCAAGATGAATGACACTCTCACTATCACAGTACAACCTTCTATTGTCTTGTTTCTTTCTCAATTCCTCCATAAACCTCTGTAATCTAATCATTTCTTTACTAGCCTCTGTAGTAGCAACATACTCTGCTTTATTGTTGAAAGTGAAACAACCTTTTGTAGTTCTGAAATCCAACTTATTGTAAAAACATATAGTAAAAACATATCATGTGGTGCTCCTCCTACTATCTTTATCACCTTCCATATCTGAATCATCATATCCCTGTAGAATAGTGTCTGAACCTCCAAAACATAATGCATGACTAGAAGTACTTCTCAAATACCTGATAATCCACTTTAATGCTTCCAAATATTCTTTAATTGGATTTTTCATATACCTTATCACAAATCCCACTGTATGTGCAATATATGGTCTTGTGAAAACCATCACATACATCAAGCTACCAACTGTTGATGAATAAAGGACCCTGGACATGTATTATATCTCCTCTTGGGTCTTGGGACATATTTCCTTGGTTAATTTGAAATGGTTGGACAAAGGTGTACTAACTGGTTTTTCATTCTTCATTCTAAACCTCTCCAATGCCCTCTCTATGTACTCACCCTGAGACAATGTCAATTTGTGATTTTTCATGTCTCTTGTTATTCTCATACCAAGGATTTTATTTGCAGCACCCAAATCCTTCATAAAAAATGAATTAGCTAATTTCTTCTTGAGAACATGTATATCCTACATATTAGAACCTACAACAAGCATGCCATCTACATACAATAGCAATATAATGTAGCTTCTATTTTTCCGGTTCAATCAATAGCACGAGTTCGACTCCTCTCTCTGAGATTGGATTGCCTCGGCTACTAGATTCGGATATTTGTCCGACCAACTATCTTTAATGAATAGGAAAGCTTATTCAACTACAACAAAGATGAGTTTATGCTTGGCTGGGATCGGTGCACCAGCCTTTATTTAGTCAATAGGTGGGATCGGTCCAGTTGTTCTTTCAGTTTTATCCGAGCTGGGGTGGAAGAACAGGGAGTCGCATCCAACAACATCTATTATTTATTATCAGCTGGACTGGCCACAGTTACTACATCTTCTATCGAGGGAAGTGACTCACTGGTTCTCCCTTCCCCAGTCGGGTCAGGAAGGGAATGAAGTGAAACCTACGATAGCAGGCATTTGCAATTGCCTGCTAGTCTCCCTTCTGACTTCTTATAGTAGTATCCCTCTCACATCGATTATACATGTTATGTATATTTGGTTATTGTTTTAGACATCACTCGTGATCAATGCTTTGTTTGCAGTAGCCAACCCTCATGTCTCCTCTTGCAATGCTTCACCAAGAGATTCAACCTCTATTAGACGCCTCTTGTTGATAGTAGTCTTTCCTTTCTTCTCCTCTTCCATCTCATATTACTTATTTGGATCAACACCATACCTATTTTTCCTATGTTCCCTCTAGAAATACATAGCTTATAACTCTTCATACTTTTTCAGGAACAAACCCCATTGCCCAATGTCCCCGCTCTTCTGTTTTGTCCTACCACCTTTAAATTTTACACCATGATAGAATCTAACCTCTATACACACATTGATAAATATTATGAATATCCCAAATATGTGTATGCCCGAGAGAGCCCTCTCTAGTTGGAAAGGTCAGAATCCAACCTAAAGCTAGTTGAAATAGTTAGCTTTGTCGTCTGTCTTCCAACCAAGCATATTTACAGAGTGCTAACATTCTGGTCTCGTTGTCGGGGACAAAATTGAAAAATTTTCCCTGGGAAAGAACGACATGGTTGAGTTCTAAGGTCTAAGAGAAGAAGACAATTAGGCACATATTGGTTGTATTCCTACTCTGGCGACTCTAGACATCAAAAAATCAGTTTGAAGGTGATTCCACTGGTAGAAGAATCCAGAAATTTAAATTTTCACAGGTGACTCCAATATCAATGCAGAATCCAACTTCCAAGACATCATTGACAACTCCACTGTCCAAAGATGAGATCCCTTGACAGAGGAATGAAAATGCATCATGGAATAAAACAAATACTTAAAATTGAGTTTTTTCCAAGACATTATATTGTTTGTTGTAAATTACCTTTGGTCCTTTCCTGAACATGCTAAACAAATTTTTCTTCACCTACTGCATGAAAATGATGATCATGATAATCTTGAAATTGTATATCTTCCTCTTAAAATTATACAAATATCCCCTTAGTTCATCACTGATTTTGATCAAAATTTCCCATCTGAGCCATATGATAACCAAAACGAAGTTGATAAGCCTCATGAGACCAAGGCTGATATTTCACCTCCTATACTTGATCCAACACCCTCCAAGACCCAACACAGATACAAAACCTAAAAATTACCCCACATCCTTCATGATTTTACTCCAAAGCACTATGAATACCTACATGTGTTTGATGGAGAACTTGGTGCCATCACAACTTAATAACACATCCTAGAGTTCAACCATTTTATATATTTGTTTGCAATTGACCATGACAATGTTTGTATGAGGGATTTATCTCAATTCTTGAAAGGAGATACCAAATAATGGTTTAAACATTTTCAACCAGGGACAATTAGCTCATGGGAAGAATTAAAGATTGTTTTTTCGAAGTTCTAGGGTAAGAAGAAATCTCTAGACCTACAACTTACATAATTCTATGCCTTGAAAAGGAAACGAAATGAGACCATTTCCACATTTAGTAGAATTGTTTCTAGTATTTGTTATGATATTCCCAAAGAAATTCAACCCACTGAAGTTGCTTCCATGCTCAAGTATGCCACTACTCTTCACCCAGATTTGTCTTTCCTCCTGATGGAAAGAAAACCTGAGACCTTACAATAAATGTTCAATGATGCTCAAGATATTCAACACAATATCCTAGCATGTGAACAAATTCGAAGTGAAGGGTTGGCTGTTCCAGGACATGAGAATGAATATGAACAGAGAACATTTGATTGGAATATTGAGCATAGAATTGATGATATCATAGGTCCTCTTGAAGTTTTGAATGTAAATGATTTTGCAAAGGATTATATCCCACTTATTGAAAGAGAGGGTACTTATGTAGTTTTTGATCCACCCCATGATAAGCATGGATCTGATTATTTCATATATTCATTTGTAGATAAACAAGAAGATGAGTTTGCAAATTAATTTGTTGAGGAACAGGTTGATGTCCCAATATTTTTCTTGTTAGAAAATATTGCAGATGTTGTTGATTTTCTTATATATGATGAATATGATGATGATTATGATGATGACTTCCCAGAACAACCGACTTAATTTCCTCTATCAGAAAATGTACTTTTTTAGCAGTATAATGAAAGCAATCAACCTACATTTCATAGTTATAGAGAAGAAAGTATCAAATCAGTTGAAGGGAGTTATTTACCTTTATTCTTTTCTTCATTTAAATTTTTGAAAGAAAATTCTAAGATCATCATCGAAGCAATGGAATGTGTGTTGATGCCAAATCACACTGATTCACTGGAACAAATTGACAAGAAATTGCAACAATTCTCATGTGTTTGATGACCCCGTCAGTTGTTATGTAGAAGGTCTTGTTAGTTCAAAATTATAGCCATTGGTTGAAGATGAACCTGAAAATGAGTGTGTTCAGCAATCCAAAGAAATTGAAAATTGTGCATATGAAAACAGTGAAGAAAATGAAGAAGGTTTTGAATCAGGTGAAAGAACCTTATCACTATGTTTTTCTTCTTTCAAATCGTTGAAGAAAAAAGTTTATAATGTTTCAAATCAGAAATCCTCCAGACATGATGTTGAATATTCATAATACAGTGGACTTGCAAATAAAAACCATCTTCCATTATTTTTTTCTTCCTTTGAATTGTTGAAATCAAATCATGAGATAACAAAGGAAGAAGGAAAGTTTGACTGCAATGGCGCTGCTTTACATGAGAAAATTGTTGTCGGTGAGGAAGATCAACAATCTTCACATGCGTTTAATGATCATGTGGAAGATTACATTGAAGGTTATTTTAGTTCATATTTGGAGCCTATGCTTAAATACCAACTTGAAAATGAAGATGAAGTTGATTAATAAATTGTTGTTAAAGGTCATTTTCCCTCTCCTGAACTTAATGAAAATATACAAGACAATGTGTTCCAAAGTTGTCCTTCTTCCCTTATGAATGATGTGGCTCTTCAAATTCTAAGTGGCCTAGATAGAGATGAGGATTATGAAACTGCATATATGGAAACTTCAAGCAGTGAACAAACAAATGACATAGAGTTTCAGGAAAGCAACAAAATAGTGTATGCCACTTTTCAATCAGAAATACAGAAAGATAATAAAGAGGTAGTTGTTTTATTTGATTCACTTGAAAACCATGGTTTTGAGAAAGAATCCATGAGAAATTTGGAAAGTGAAATAGTTCATGTTGCTATATTTCCACATTTGCAAGAATATCATGAACATGAACTTAATCCCCTTCATTCATTTGTAAGCCAAAATGAGAGTCCTCAAGCAAATTTCCAGAAGGTTAATAAAACCAAACCACAATTGTTTAATGAACAAGAGGATAGTCTTGATACACATAATCTAGTTGTCATATCTGAAGATGTTCAAGGATGTATGAATGTTTTTGATGATATGCATGGGAGAGTAGAAAAACCTATTATTGCCATTTCATTTGAAAATGTTCTCAGAACAAAATAAATAGAGAAAGAATAAAAAACACTTATTAAAGAGGATTGTCTTTCCATTTTTGTTCATCAAGAAGAAATGATTTTCCATGGTTTTCATGACCCTGTGGCATGTTATATGGAAAATTCTAACAATCAAAATTTAAGGCTTAGGATGGATTGTAAGCTCAGATATGAAGATAATGGCCAATCAACGTTAGTATTAGATATGGATTGTCTTGCACCAGAGGTTTTTGTTCAACCAGTGTTGTCTTCTGATTCAAGAGGTTGTTACTTCCAATAGTGTCGACAGATTTATTAGCCTCTTGATGGAAATCAATAGGGTAAATCTCATGAAAGCCAGAATGCAGTGGAAGAAGTGAAACATGGCTTTCGTCTTATGCATGTGTTGAAAGATCCATTTGCAATTTTGCTAGAAAAAATAAACAGTACCAATGTTTTTGAAATTCTAAGATTCAAATTCATATATAACTTCTTGAATGTGTTATTAGTGAACAATATTAAGAGAAAGCATGCGCAAAGAAAATAAGCAGTGGGTAAAATTCTGGCATGGCTGCATGGGAATTTTGATTTCACTTGATTGGCAGTACATTTGAGTAGTTAGGGTAGGTAGGCGCAAATAATCTCGTGGATCGAGCATGTTCTAGTTTATATACCCAAATAAAGTATTCAGTCATATGATTAGTAGTGCATCCAACCTCTAGGTAAGAGCGGTATGCAAAATTCAATTTTCAATGGACATTGGTGATAGGTCAAGGTACGACACACACCTATTGTGAGAGAAGCTCCAATGGATAAGGTTCAAGGTCTGTTGTTCTTTGCTACCTCGCAGGGAGGATAGAATCCCCAGTTGGAGTCCATGTTATCACTGTAAAAATATTTTGGACTCCAAGTCTTAGGACTTAGTAGGACGCTAAATCAGTATAGAGAAGCGATAGATTAGCAGGTGGGGCCACATATAGTGGATGAGGATAAATCTAGTGGAAGGTGAAGTTGATGGGACCCAGTGGGTCACAGATCGTGGGTACCAAATATCAATGGTTGTGGAGCATATCAGGATGAGAACTAATGTGGAGGTTAATCTTTAGAAAGTAGGCCAATAGGAATACCACAGTTTCGTCTCGAGGGCACATGGCTCCACCAGATGCATATTGGGGGAAACGCGGGTGAGACGGAAACTTCTCAATCACACCCCAATGTCATGTGTCAAAATATCATTGAATATGTCAAATCCAAGGGTCGCATGTAGAAAGGGAAAATTGACAGCTAGTCAAATCACCTTGGGACACTTGTTTGGGTACTTTTCGTCTGTGCAATGTCGGGTGAGTGCCGCCAGAAAACCGATTCGAAGGCTCATCATTTGAAATCGATGGCCGAACATGATAAGTCATTATCCTTTCAAGTACTTTCATCAATAGGCCATGATTGGCACTCAATGAATACTGTCATTCGAAACATGGGTGAAATTACTCTGTTTTGGGCGATTAACATTTTATTATAGAATGGGGTAGCTGTAAATCAAATCATTCATATAATTCTTGTACAATTAAGGGAGATAAATCACATTTCCTGGAAAACTAGAGGAAATGGAGAAGACAAATCCAGTGCCCTTCAACAAACCATGATGTTCAAATAATCTGACAAAATTATCGATGGAGAAGAAAGAAAAGCTTGTTGCACGAGTATTGGAAACAAAATTTCACACAGAGCCTGTAGATGAACCAGGGTGAGGTGAAGGAATTAGACTAAATCCTATCATGAAGGATTTAATCATAAATGAATATGAAGACAGATCCTACATCCAAGATGAAGAATGTAAAAGGAACAAGCGACGAAAGAAAGATATCAAAGATGAAATTATTGAAGGTACTGGAGAAAGTAAACATGTATGGCTTGACACCTTAAAGGAAGAAATCACGAATCTGAAATAAATTACAAGCTAAATTAAGTATCTTCCAGGAAATTTCGTGATGATGAAGACAAGTGGCGTTCAGGGTAGAATCTCGAATATGTCAGTTTTTTTTTAATTATAATGTTCCCCATAAAATAGGAGCTCAGTTGTTGTACATTACTCCTTGCATGGCCACTATCTATTTTTGGAATCTCAAGGAAGATGATCCGTTTTGAATTCCCTATATAATGTATCTATATATACTATCAAAAGGATAAATGAATGGTTGGAATTACTAGAGAGAGGTGTGCCCTCATAGTAGGAGAACTTTGTAATTTCTTATGAAATTTAATATAAGATGATAAGGTTTTTTGTAGATAACCGAGATTCATCACAGTGTTGATGTTCAGTGTGTTTTCATGTCCTTCATATTTCATGAATGTGTTTTGATGCTAGAAATAATATTTAAGTAATGGAATAAATTCATTTTTGCTGGTGGTCCTTCTCACAACGATTATACTTGTTATGTATATTTGGTTACTATTTCAAACTTCACTCGTGATCGATGCTCTATTTGCAGTAGAAAACCCTCATGTCTCCTCTTCCAATACTTCACCAAGAGATTCACCCTCTATTAGATGATTATTGTTGATAGTAGTATTTCCTTTCCTCTTCTCTTCCATCTCATATTACTTATTTGGTTGAACATCATACCTATTTTGCCTCTATTCCCTTTGGAAATACATATCTTATAACTCTTCGTACCTTTTCAGGAACATACCCCATTGCCCAATGGCCCTGCTCTTCTGTTTTGTCCTACCACCTTTAAATTTTACACCATGATAGAATCTGAACTTTGTACACACATTGCTAAATCTTCTAAATATCCCAAATAGTTGTGTGTCCGAGAGATCCCTCTCTGGTTGGAAAGGTCAGAATCCAACCTAAAGATGGTTGAAATAGTTACCTCTATCGTCTGTCTTCTAGCCAGACATATTTACAGAGTGCTAACACAACCTTCACTTGCCAACTTCCCAGTTGAATTTTTTTTTTTCCTTAGATCTGGAACATGTCTTACCTCTTTCAACAACCATTGGTTTCCTTTCATTTGCTTTATTTTTACCTTTCCCATTCCAAAAATTTTGCATGGTGCATCATCACCCAAATAAACCTATCCAAAATCACCTTGAAGATAGTCTAGAAAATGTTTCCTATGGGGTGTGGAATGGAATGAGGCCCTTGAATTAACTACCCAAGACTCAAAAATATTATCTACAAAAACAATCAAAGCATCTTGTAACACATCACCTGTTACATTTGATTCTTGATTTTTCTCTTGTTGTCCATCTCTTTATTTCTTTAGAGCTCTACAGTATTTCTTTAGATTTCCTTTCTTCCCAAAATTCCATCTCTCTATCTTTTCCATTCTAGATTTGGATCTTCCCTTCCTATAATTCCCATGGTTCCCTAAGCCCTTTCCTCTATCCTTTTGTCTTCCCCTGTTCTCCATGTTTAATGCATTACCTGATGTCTCACCTATGCTTTTCCGTCGCATTTCCTCGCTAAGGATAACACCAACAACACCATCAGATTCTAGAGTGTTTGAACCAGATACAGAGTTACTTAGAGCCATGACCAATCCATTCCATATTTTTGGCAATGAGCACAATATTAAAAGAGCCCTTACCTCATCATGAAAGTCCACTTTTACAAAACTTAGTTGATTAGTAACCATATTAAATTCATTTAAATGATATGCAACAAACCCACCTTTTGACATATTATATTAAATAATTTGTTCATTAGAAATACCTTATTGCATGCCGAGGGTTTTTCGTACAGTTTAGCCAATGTATCCATCATCTCCTTCATTGTCTTTTCTTTTGAAATATTTAAAGATACTAATGTTGCTAGGATCAACCGTATTGTTCCTAGTGCCTTTATGTCAAGAAAATCCCATTCTTTGTCCTTCATGGTTGTCAACTTCTTTGATATTCCGCCCAATGGTAGGAATAGATCCTTCTGATATAAATAATATTCCATCTGCATCTTCTATAACTGTTAGTTTCTTTTGTTAAATTTCTCGACCCTAAACTTTCCATCTTCCGCTATTTCTCCCACTCGAACCAATAACCCTCTTTTCCTGTGAGTTACCTTTTGTTCTGATACCAATTGTTAGAAAAAAAGGATCGCATGACAATAAAATAAAACAAATGCAGAAATAAAACAAAGAAGATACAAAATACAATAGAGACACATATACATGGTTCATCGAGTGTGGGCTATATCCACCAGATAAATTTCCAGGTCCTTCCTTTTTATTATCCAGCAAAATGAAGGGATACAACCTACAACATGTTGAGCACTCAACACAACTTAAAAATCCTTATCAATGTTTTTCACTTTTTGGGTACCACTTGAGCTTCTGCACTGTTTGACTCGATTTCATTTTTGGAAATGTTTTTTCTTTGTTTATTTTCATGACTCTCATCACCTATTCAGGTTTGTTTGAACTTATGAAACCCCATGACTAAAATACCATAACACATGAATTAAGAATCGACAACCAAACACTCCACCCAACACGCTCATGCTTAGCATTGAAAATAATTCAAAGAAGGAAAAGGAACCACTCGGAAAACTACAGTCGTCAAAAACGGATCTTCATCGGCATCAACAAAAGGCAGTTCTAGTTTATGTAAGTTTTTCGCATAAATGTTTGAGAGATAGCCAATCCTCTTCGGCATCGGTAAAATATGAGGAGGACAGACATTAACGAAGGAAAAAAAGAAATCGTCGATAGCCTATGCCTGACGCACTTTATCGAGATCAGGGAAGACCTATAAGGATCATAACAAACATTTTTGACCACGATAAATTTTTGGCATCGAGACTTTTTTGAGAGAGCTGATCCAAGAGTGCTTGGGTAGGTTTATCGTCGATCATCAATCCTTGACACTTTTTGGCATCGACAAGCTAGGATTTGGTTTTAGAATGAATATCTCAAGGAAATTCTTGACCCTGACTAATACGAGAGAATTAAGTCATTGGTCTCCAACGCCATGTGTCTTTACCAGGTAAGAGGGTCGTACGGTCTAGTCATATCCCGAGTCATTCTTGGTTCCATATGTCCTAGTCCCACCTTCGAGTTAGCTTTGTTGCATCAGCATTGTACGGTAAGATCAATCGGCATTGAACCTTTGCAAGAGGATATCAATGAAAAATATCATAACATAATCATGACCCTCGATCCACCCACTGAAAGAGTGACATGGCGGGACGTTTTCAGCATTAGGTACAATCAGATTCTGAGCATTTAAGGGGATAATTAATACCCAATCTTACATTAGTTTTTACCTTGTGCGCCAATCACAACAACATTTTTGAAATCATCGATAGAGAACATCACCACCTGTGCCTCCACCGTCAACCCATGATGAATTTAAGTTCTAAATATTTAGCAACAGATTTATTGAAAACTCACTCATAACCCGAATTGAATGGCTGATGCGACATGGTAAGATATTTCCTATTTAAAATCTCTTGAACCATTTTGAAAAAATTCATTATGTGTGTAATAGAATTCTAGAGCATCTGAAGGAGAAAATTAAGCAACGTGAAGGCTGTATCAACCCCATGATTATCAAAAAATTGGGTTTTAACAAGCTTCATAGGTATGTATCCAAGTCTATCAATTCATTGGCTATAATTTGTATGTGTTTGTCTAGTTTTTTACACAGTCTCTAAAAAATTGCTTAAGTTATAGGAACAATGCCACCTAGAAATCAAACCACCAGATGCTCGCCGAGAGAACCAAAGATAAAGGAACCAAAAATAGGCAAAGGTTCTTCTCCAGGGACCACGAGGCAAATAGAGTACATCCCTAGGCCGGATCTTGTCGTCAAGACAACAACAAAGAAATCTTTCATCCAGCCTCTGGCCTTCAGTGATACAGAGAGACGCACCATATCCAAGGTAGTTCTCCAATAGTGGGGGGATCTCTTCAACATGATTAGAAGAGAATAATACCCTGAGTATATCCCACATAGCAACTTGGATGTAAGGGCTCTCGATGACTAGGTGTTCCCCAACATCCGATGATCATATTTACACATGGTGGCGAGCAGAACATCTGTTTTCCCCTACATAGAGTTCCTGAAGTGGCTCATCGACCACATGTATGGGAATAAATGTTTGATTAATAATGATAATGGTGAGTGCATCAAATTCTTCCTCCCGACAGAGGTTGAGAAATAGTACAAGCTTAGGGACCTGGAGGAGCAGCTCAACACAAAATTCATGGTGAAGTTATATGAACTCCATGACACCATCCAAATGATGGCCTCATGGTGGAGGGAAGACAAGAAATTCACCAATTGGAGCAGTGGATTGTACGGGACAATTAACCTGAGAGAGCCATACATATATTTGATGTCTCTCATCTTTCGGCTATATGGAGAGAAGGATTACTCCAAGTTTTCAGAAGCTTGGATGCCTTTGGCATACACAGTTGCAATCATCGGGTGCAGCTTCAACTGAGGATAAATAATACCCAAACAACTAAGGATTTGTGTGCAACAGGCTCAGACGTCGAAGGAAGGAGAGGCACCAACTTTCTACATGGCCTCGTATGTGCTTGATGTCATGTGCGCTAGGAATGTCTTCACTGACATGAATCTGAGATGGCATGATGCAGATCTCCCAGTCCATGTCTACTTCAACATGCTATGTGAAAACAGGTATAAGAAATACTACTGCCTCATATGCGATGAATTCATCACCCATATTTATTTTATTATTTTTAAGAAGGAATGCCCAAGGCTATCGACGGTAGCGAAGAAAATGATATCCAAGGTATCCCATTAGTACTTGGACAAGCGCACCAACTAAATCAGAGTGTTTGGGTCCACCAGAGAACCACATCTCCTAGCAGCTCATGTCCCAGACTAGCTCAGTGTGGGAGAAATTTGTTATCATACCATCTTGCAAGGCTACAATGCCACCTTGGTCAAAGACAAGAAACGAGATTTCATACCCTATGGTTTCCATATAAGGTTCTATTTGGTAAATGATACTGCTCAAGACAAACAAGAAGGGATAATCCAACTCAAATTCAAATTCCCGACAAGTCGATTCTGCAAGCATGATCCAATGGGCCTGGTCCTACGACATGCTTCATAGGTGTCATCCTATTGGCCATATGATCATGATAAGTTCGAGGGTGAATTCTTCATGGAGAAAGCCTGGGACTGAGATGAGGTGGTGAAAAGGATGGTTGACCCAAAAATGACTAGTTTCAAGGCCATGATCATGGATGAATAGGTCACAACAATAGATCAGTTAGCTCAAGAGGCCCTCAGAGCCAAGGAAGAAATCAGAGCAACATAGGCAATAGAGGTGCAAAATAGGGGATTGGTTTTGACACTGAAGGAACATGAAAGGGGATTTATCCTAATGGAATAGGCATAAAGAGTAATTGATCAGCTGTAGAATGAACCAGACCTCGTAGAGATGACAAGGGTTCCTGTCGACAGCCCAATCGAAAGCCGAGAAGGACCAAGCAACCTCGAGCCGATACAAATTGGAGAAACCATAGGGTCGGATAACCCTGAAGTTTCAACACCACGAGTAGGATCATCAGGGGGTTTTTCGGCTCAACCTGCGATAGCAAGGACATCAAGGAGAGAAATTGCACCAAATCCCTTACATAACTTAATAACGAACTATGATTATGAGGAGAGTTTGGAGGTTTCCATGGTGACTACAGTACATATTACAGAGGAAAAGGAACTCGAGATAGTATCCTCCCCAGCTCTCGATGCTCCAATTCAAATCCTTCCACAGAGTGACCAGGAGGTCGAGAGTGTCTTAGACACTGAGCTACTCGATGCACCAAGTACCCAAGTGGATAGCCCGAAGGATGAGCTAGGATATGGTGAACAAGAGGAAGGAATTCCACAATAGGAAATAGACATCTCGACAGATGATTATCAAGTAAGTACCAAGCCTGCCCCTGATTCATCGATCTTAGCTAGTACTTTACCTCTCGATGAGAAAGAACCAGAGGCCAAATTTCAGGACATACATAAGAGGTTCAAGAACCCATCCTTGAACAGATTTACACCATTGGGAGCTTGGGAAACACACTTACTTGGGGAGAGAAGCAAATCCTTGAACCTGTGGTTGAGGTCATCGATATACAATCCATCACCTACAACCAAAAGAGGAAATCCATCATGAAGAGAACCACCAAGAAGAGGAGGCTTACTCTGAAAATCTCCATCCTCATCACCATAGAGGAGAAATTGATTATGACGAAGCATGCCAAGACATTCAATCTTATCAGCGTAAGGATGGAAATCACAGATGCCACCATGGATAGAGAAAGGAAATATGAAGAGGAGTTGGTCATTGTGCTAAAGGATTTGGAGAATCTACGCCATTTGGAAAAATGTTATCAGGACTCCATGCAGGCTATGATGTTCTTGAGAAGAGAATTCTAGGATTCCTATAGTAAATTCACGAATGAGAGACACCTTTTCACTGTAAGGATAATCGATTTCCAAAAATACACCCTTATGGCATTGGTTACGTGCAAGGATATGTAAAGATGGTATGAGAATGCACACAAAGCTATGGAAAGGATTGATTACATCAGTGAGGTTCAACATGGCCGAGACACCGAAGAGCATGACATTCAGGTACTAAGGTATAGTAGCATCGACCACATAAATAAGTCGATCGGATACTAGGTGAAAATGGCCCAAGAACCTCATCAATAAATCCAAGAGAAATGGGCCAATTGTGAAAGGATATGGACCAATATTAATCGAGCGATGAGAGACAACGGCCTCCCAAAATTCAGCACACCCGAGGACTTTCTCAACTTGCATGACGTAGTCAAACTACATGCCGAACAAGACTCATCATGGGCTGTGGAGATAGAAAAGGTGGTGAACATGGCGCTAGGTCAAGTAAAAAAGTTCATGGAGCACCCAATCAAGGCTCAAACAATGTTACAGTAGTTAAGTGAAAAAGTATTCAAGTATCAGGCACGGGCAGTGGAGATAAAGGAGATCCTTTCGACCCCAATGGACCAACTTAGATTCCCGTATGCCAACACATGCGAGGAACTTTTCGTCAAATGGTCGAAGTATGAGAAGAGTGATCCACTCAAGTGAAACTATTTGATGACTCTTACAAGACTGAGAGATGAAAGCACCATGTGACGATGTTTTTTTACTTAGCTTTCACTTTTGATAGTTATATTTAGTTAATAATTTGTTATAAATAAGGGGATCGACCTGTTAGAAAGGGTCGATGGTTTTTGGCAAAGACCCTCATTTTTGGATTTGTAAAGAAATATTTTGGAGCTACCTTAATTGAGAAGTCTTTTTTAGGACCAGAGACAAGTTTCTGTTTTTCATCAAAAACATGTGTGGTTGGATCTAAGGAATAATTATTTCTGACTTTATCTCATGAGTGGATGTTGTAACGAGTAAGAGCCTCTAAATCTATTGATAATTTATCTGATTCAATATTCTTATAGTTCTTGTCTCTAATTATCGAAAGCAAATTGTTGTGTTAATGTGTGATTGGTTATTAGAGATAAGGAAACTATTTTTTTTTCCATCATTTTATTACATGTATGTTCTCTTCTAATAAATTGTATCTTAGTCAATAATTGAAATGCCAGCAAGTTGATGTATTAGTACTAGGCTTGTCATAGGTGTAAGAATCATTGTCTAAATGCTTGAGAATGAGGGTTATCCCAAGTTCAGCCTTCTTCAGTAGTTAAGCATTTCCCCTTTGTTACCTAGCTGGTTTATACTAGCATTTATCTTGTAATGGTCCCACCTATAAGAGACAATACAAAAAGGAGAACATTCAAACTAAAGGAGGAGCTTTCACAACAAGACGTCATGTCAATCACTATGTAAATCCCATTGATTAATTGGCTGGATCGCAAGATATGGAGAACCATTCCACCATTAAATGGTGTAGAGTCTAATTGGGCCTCAATGGTAGGTTTGGTTCCTACTATTGAGTTAAAGGGATTTAGGACCCCTCAACAGAATTGGTGCTAGAAGGAGGGCCTGAAGAATGAATGGATGACAATATTTTTGATATAATCTTTTGCACAACATGTAGATTCAAAATAGCCCACATGCATGGATATTCATTCTCAAGACAACCCACACACACTGAGTACTCTTGAAATGAGTAACTCACCCTGTCAATAGGAAGAACATTTATTCCCTGAGATACCTTACACTCTTCCCCACGAGGAGTTGAACTAGTTCAGAAGAATCACAAGAGCTTATGCCCGACAAATTGAAGTACTACCATTAGCTCTGTTACTTCCTCGTAGAAAACAAGTAAGCAGACCAGTGGTCGAAACCCCCGACCAGGTTTTTTTTCACATAGTAGAAGACCTAATATATTTCTCCCTCACTGAAATTGAACTTCCTCTTAATCTAATCCCCAAAACACTAGTCGATAAGTGCTCTGAACCCTATGATTTGTCTGATGAGGAAGGGTTTAAATCAGAATGGTTAGTTTCAGAATCAGACAACATGGAGGATAACAATGATCATAATGAATAAAGGGGACACCCACCTCAGAATAATCAAACTTGGTTGGATAGGGATTCTTTGGACATCCCTGGATGAGTACATAACCTTCCCCGACATCCATAAAAGTTACTCCCTAAATTTGACCCTAAAACTTCAGGGTTACCTTAAGACCATATCAAAAACTTCATACTAGATATTAGACTGATGAATGTCCAACATGAAGACATAGTATGCAGGATTTTCCCCTATACTTTTGATAATTCGGCCTCCACATGGTATTTTAACTTACCTGTAGAATCCATAACTAGTTGGAGAAAGTTTCAAAATGATTTTCTAGATAAATTTGCAGAAGAAACCACTACAGGAACTTTGATGGCTAAGTTGTTCACTGCCACCATGAGTTCAAAGGAGAAGGTCAAATACTTTAATCAATGTTTCACCACTATCCTAAACAAATTTGAACCTGAAGCTAAACCCACTCAGGAGTTGCAGATCGAAGTATACGCTAATGCTCTCCTATCTTCCATTTCCATGTTTTTGAAGAGGGTTGCCAAAACAACCTTGGCTAATAATTTTGAAGAATCCAAAACAATATAATTTCAAATGAAGGGATGTAAGGAAGGCCAGGTCTCACTAGGAAAGAAGGAAGTTTAATCTCGTCCTAGGAGAGGACTCCTATTGGCCAGACCCTAGTGAAACAAATAGGACAAGGTCCTGAAAAAGGAAGTGGAGACATAGAAGACCTATAATGCATGGTAAATAAGTTTTCAAATGAAATCATAGACATGAAAAGAAGTGGAGGGGAAGGATACCAAGGCCAAAGGCCCTATAAACCCTTTTTTTAAAGAAATCCACCATTCAAAGCATTTTCACCTCCCCCGGCCAACTTAAACATCAATCTGGGAAATGTAGCATCCAACTCTTTATGTACCTATCACCAAGAGAAACATTCTGAAAGAGACTTCCCACAATGGGTGCATGCCATGAATTTGATGGCCAACCAGTTTCTAGATGAGGTTTCCCTTACCGAATAATTAAGCGGCTCAGCTATGAATATTTTTGATCAGGAAGAAGTTGATCAACTAGAAGAAACAACCATGATGATATGGGACCCTGACCTACCAATGCCTTCCGATGACCTATTTGAGGTTCAAGAACCACCTGCAGAGGTCTTGGCTGTGCAAACATGAAGTAGGGGTCATCCTATCTCAAACGACCTTAATACTGCCCAAAATTCAGGAGGAAAGCCAATGTATGATCACCCTAAAGCACCTTTTGTCTCTTGAACAAATCGTATAAACATCCATACCCGATAATCACCCAAGATAGACTACAACATAGTAGAAGATTTGAAAAAATTGAAGGCAAATATATTGGTTATGGATATGTGTAGAATCCCTCAGCAAAAGGAATTTCTGTTACAAGAACTAAGTTTAGTAGAAAATTCTACGACAAGCATTGACCAAGGAGAAAATCCATCCCTCTCAGATCTAAGAGATAAACCAACTGTGAAGGCTTTCTTTGAATATAAGAAGGGAAATCCTTTTGTCCCACCGTTCCTCTTGACATTTGAAGTCTTCAACAAAAACGTCCACAATTGTTTGGTTGACTTAGGGGAATCGTCTAATGTTATGCCATTGTCTATATGCAAGAAGATAAATGCAGTCCCTCTCAAAAGTGATAAACATCTGATAGAACTAGACATAACCCAGGTAAAAGTTATGGGAGAGCTCAAAGATGTCATGATCAAGATGGCAACTCACCCAACATTTGTTGAAGTAATTGACATCATTGTAGTAGATATCCCAGAAGCTTACGGTTTGCTACTTAGTTGAGATTGGTCTGAGAAGTTAAACAGATACTTTAGTACATACTGGGCTCACCTTTGGTTGGAATTAAAGGGACACAAGAATATGATCAGGATCGACAGGGAAAGATATCTGAAACATACTATCCCTAACCTAGAAACCCTCAACGATCCCTCCTCGACAGATTTCCCTGTATTAGGAAATTACTCCTGCGACTTCAATTTCAAGAATTTCTCCTCCCTCTCATCTGATTTCCCTCTTACTCAGAATGCATAAATGACTTTTCAAGAAAATTTGCGAATGGAGGTAGAATAATCCTCTTATGTCAAGAAAATTTGTTCAAAACCACAGAGAAGATAGGAGGAAAGGAGGAAAGTGGTAGGCAAAAAGAAACTGATGGTTTTCACTGACAAGTTTGGACCTTATACTTTTATGGATCTAAATCGCAAGAAGGGTCAGGGCCAGGGTGTATCCTCATTGATCCAAAAGGTAAATGAAATTTCTTGTCCTATAGACTAGAATTCGAGTGCACAAAGACCATCGTTGAATATGAAGCTGTAGTACAAGGGATAAAGAAATACATCAAATTAAAAGTTAAAGAGATAAAGGTGTTTAGAGATTTTGAAATCATCATTCGACATGTAAGGAACACTATACATTGCAACTCTCCCCACCTGAGGAATTATCAATAGGAAGTGCACAGACTAATAGAACATTTTGATACCTTTAACATTACAACAATCCCTAGAACAAATAACACTCTTGTTGACTCTATAGCCATTGTTGCCTCAAGGCTATCCCTTCTAGAAGACTATGAAGCCTCCTGGTTCACTGTGGAACTACTCTACAAACCATCAATGCCCAAAAATATTTCCAATTGGAAGGTCTTTGAAGGAGATGAACAGATCATAAATTTTTTAACC
The DNA here is from genome assembly GCA_009831015.1 of Picea engelmannii. Classification (NCBI taxonomy): domain Eukaryota; kingdom Viridiplantae; phylum Streptophyta; class Pinopsida; order Pinales; family Pinaceae; genus Picea; species Picea engelmannii. Next base: position 808,344 of record ML784879.1, on the reverse strand, counting down.
AATTGGGATAATTTTAAAGACATGGATATTGACGATGAAGTATTTTAGGAGAAATTAATAGAAATTGATCCTCATACCGATCAACTGACTGACAAACCAAGCTATCACATGATACCGAAATGGGTAGCCAATTTAGAAAACCTCTTTGACTTAAGGGAAAGATTTAAAGGGGCAACGAACATAAAGACAAGGAGTTTTTGTCCCATGCACAAAACCATTAATATAGGAATCCCAGAGAACCCTAAGAATATAAATCTCGGCAAGACAGTATATAAAGAAGAAAGGAAGGCCTATATCAAACATTTCAGACAGTATCAAGATTTTTTTGCATCATCCTACTGAGATCTGAAAACTTATGATACTCGTATCATTCAACACACAATATCGTTAAAGCCTGGAGTGAAACCCTTCCAATATAAGCTCAAGAAGTACCACCCATCCTTAGAGCCTCTCATGTGTCAAGAGCTAAAGAAACTACTAGATGCTAATATTATCTTCTAGGTTAGACACTCTTCATGGGTAGAAAATTTGGTTCCCATGAGGAAAAAATACGGGGAGATCCATCTCTGTGTGGATTTCAGGAACCTCAACATAGCATCAGAAAAGGACAACTACCCAGTCCCACTGATGGAGAAACTCTTGCAAACCATGTCTAGTTCTGAGATTTTTTCTCTGCTGGATGTTTTTTTAGGTTATAACCAAGTTCTAGTTTCATAGGAAGACCATTTGAAAACTACATTCCAAACCAAGTGGGGAACCTTTGCTTATAAATGCATGCCCTTTGGGTTAATAAATTCTAGGGAAACCTTTCAAAGAGTCATGCACGTGGGTTTTCGAGGATTAATCAACAAATGTGTAGTAGTTTATTTGGATGACATGACTATATATTCAAAGAATAGAGAAGATCACATCCAACATTTAACCCGCATTTTCGAAAGGTGTAGGAAATATGGTATATCTTTAAACCCTAAGAATGTAAGTTTTAAACCTGTGAAGTAAAGTAATTCATATAGATTCTTAAGAAAAAATAAAATTAAACAATGGCTCATACACATAGTACACAGAGATTTATACCGAAAACCTTTCAATGCTTCATTGTATTAATTTCAACATTCACCATACAATATATATACAATGGTCTTAGGTATTCCATAGATACCAAAACCTTAATCCCTTAATCCGGGATTAATTTAGAAAACCTTTCAAATAGCAAAATCCGTTAAAATAGCAATTGTCAAATGCAAACGCAATTGTCGAATATGACGCACCCACACACACACACATGCAAATAATATAATACATACCCAACATTCTCCCACTTGTTGTTTTCTTTTCATCCTGGGGTCCACAGGATTATATAGTCAACAGTCCAGGGAAGCAATGCCCATTGTTACTCTACACCAAGAGAACTTTTTTGTGCTCATAGACTTTGTCAATGAATCTGCAACATTCTTCAAAGTGTCAACTTTTTCCAGCAACACCTTATTTTCTTCAACCATGTCTCTCACAAAGTGATACTGAACATCAATATGCTTTGTATTCAAATGATAAGTTGGGTTCTTTGCCAGGAAGATTGCACTCTGATGGCCACAATCTATTCTCACTACGTGTTGTACCAAACCAATACCTGAACAAAATCTTTGTAACCATACTACTTCCTTTCTTGCATGAGTGGCTGCCATGTATTCAGTTTCTGTAGTTGAGAATGCCACTACAACCTGTCTTTTGCTGATCCAACTGATTCCTCCTCCAAATTGGTTAAACACATACCCACTTGTAGATCTTCTGCGATCCATATCTCCAACTTAGTCTGCATCAACAAAGCCATGTATGTCCACCACAATGTCTAATCCTAGTCTTTCTTGGTAGAACAAGCCATAATTGGTAGTGCCACGCAAATACCTGAAGAACCTGTTTACTGTTATCCAATGCTCCTTCCCTGGTTTTGACATATACCTTCTCAAAAATCCCACTACATGTGCAATGTCCGGTCTAGTACAAACCATTGCATACATCAAATTTCCAATTGCACTGGCATACAGAACATGGGACATGTCCTCTTCTTCTTCCTGTGTCTTGGGACACTAATCTACAGATAAATTTACACCTATAGTAATATGAACCTTGACCAGTTTACTTTCATGTATATTAAACCTCTACAATATCGTCTCAACATATTTTCTCTTATTCAACCAGAGTTTCCTGTTTACACGATCTCTTTTAATCTCCATTCCCATAATAAAGATAGTAGCACTGATATCCTTTATGTCAAATTTGGTGGATAGCTGTGATTTCACCTCCTTGATAACATCTATGTTATTTCCTACCAACAACATGTCATCAACATACAACACTACATAAATGAAGTGATTAGCAACCTGCATAGAATATAAACAATGATCATCCCTCCTTCTCAAAAATCCAAGTCCAAGGATATATGTGTCAAACTTTTGGTACCACATCCTAGGTGATTGCTTCAGACCATATAGTGACTTCTTTAGCTTACATACCAACTCTTTCTTTCCCTTCACTACAAAGCCTTCTAGTTGCTTCATGTAGATTTCTTCTTCCAGATCCCCATGTAGGAATGTTGTCCTCAAATCCATTTGTTCCACTTCAAGATCAAAAGAAGCAACAATAGATAAAAGAAATATAATAGAAGTTAACTTAGTAACAAGATAAAAAAATCTCACCAAAGTCAATTCCCTCTACCTGGGAATAACCTTTTGCTACTAACCGAGCTTTGTATTTCTCCACTTTTCCTTCTACATTAAACTTCTTCTTAAACAACCATTTGCTACCAACATATTTTCTTCCAACTAGCAACTCAACTATATCCCATGCCTCATTCTTATCCAAGGCATCCATTTCTTCAACCATGGCCTTCTTCCATAGTTTACTATCCTCTAAATTCACTGCTTCCCTGATAGTTCTGAGATCATCATTAGTAATAGATAAAGAAAAATTGGAACGGAAATCAAGTGGACTATACCTTTCTAGTTACCTTCTTTCTCTCTGTTACACATGATTTTGGTCATCTTGGTGATGTATTAACAATGATGTACTCAGGCTCCCAACAAGAACTTTCTCCTGAGAAAAGTGGCATTTATCTCCTTCCAGAAAACATATTTTCAAGGTGAGTTCCCAGGCTACATATGGATTTGGGTGTGAGAATGACACATTCTCATAGGCCACCTTCATCTAGGGTGCGAACTTCTCACAGGTTGCTCTATACACAGGGTGCAAACTTGTTTTTAAGCTTGGAAAAGAGAAGAAGTCTCGAGAGTTCTAGAAGGGAATCTTCTAGAAAATGGGTTGGCATTCGTATGGTTGTCATTTTACTGGCTTCCCTAATTTGGTGGGATCATTCTCATCCATGTAACTATCTCACCCTCTCCTATATATTGAAATGATTCTCATGGAAAAGGTTAAGAAAGATTAATTGAAGAATTGGTGAAGGAATTGTGTGAAGAACCCTGCTTGAACAGAAGCTTGGAGACTCTAGTAGGTCTATCAAGAAGAATTGGATCTTCTTCATGCAAGAACAGAGCAAGTGTGTGTGTTGGAAACAAGATTCACCGAAAGGAATCTTGTGACATCAAGGCAATCAAGTTGTATCTTCTACTTTAATTTAATATGATACAACGACATGTCCTTTTCCCATAAAGTCATTTTTACTTTATTGTGTAATTCCTTGAACACACACATAAGTTGACTATTGAATACATTTTGCTACCTTCACTTTGGTTGGTTTGTGTTGTCTTGGTCTTGACCTCATGAGAGCACCGGAGTGAAGCGGGAGGAACAGAGACCTAAGGAAGCAATAGAAAGGTATGTCACTTGTTCCTCCTTACTAGCTAATTCAATGGTCGTAAATTAGGGAAATAGTCGTGTCCTGTCATGTTTTATTCTAGATTCAGGTGGATCTAGGGAGATTTATTAGTGTTTGCACCTACCAATTAGTCTGATAACAAAATTGGCGACTTCATTGGCGATACAACCCATTTTTTAGTGGTTTTTGGTGTTTTTCCTTGGCCATTTACTCTTGCCTTACCTTCATTTCTATCAATCTCTGAGTCTTCAGGAAACTATGACAAACTCCATGGGTCCAGAATTCCCTTCAATTTTTTTGTCTTTTTCCAAAATTTTTCCTAGTTTCAGGCCTTCTCGCATTGAACCTCTTAGTGGCCTATGAGAACCCCTTGAGTTCTCACCCTACCTTTCAGTCCAGTGCGAGCTTCTTGCACCCTGCTTGTAACCGGCCCGTGAGAATGCTCCATTCTTGCACTCTACATTACTGATAGCCTGCAAACCCATTTTAAAAAATTTTGGATTGAAGGTTTTAGTATGTTCAGATGCCCAGATCTGTATAGGTGTTTGAAAAGAACTTCTTGGACCACTGGTTGATTGTTTCTTGACTTTGGATTTTGTGCACGATCAGTCTACGGAAATCAAAGGCTCTTCTTGTCCATCTTTTTCTCAACTCTCATCTCTTGACTTTTCTTAGCAATGATATAATCTCTGATCCTAGAATCAGAGTAATTTTTTGGTTAGGAACCGATGATCATTTTGAAAGTTGGGATTGTTTGTCTTTCTCATTTGCTCATTATTTGGAAAATCATTGTTCTCATGCAATTGAAAAGACTAGTCTTGTCTGCTTGTCATTTTTTGTCTCCATTGAAAGATTGGTTTGGGTTTTGTTTATTGCTTATTCGTTATTCATTGGTTTTCCTTACTTTCATCACCATGGTGTGGATCTTTTTGAAAAGTAAAAAACATTTTTCTTTTTAAAATAATTTTCATTTTGAAAATATTGGAAATCAATCGTTGAAATAGAACATATAGAGAATTGCCACTGTTACATGACTCGTTGATATTGTATTTTAAAGGAGATTGCATATCGTAGTTCAAGATTGTT
>ML784879.1:717776-794323 GCA_009831015.1 Picea engelmannii | reverse complement strand
TAACAATCAAAATTTAAGGCTTAGGATGGATTGTAAGCTCAGATATGAAGATAATGGCCAATCAACGTTAGTATTAGATATGGATTGTCTTGCACCAGAGGTTTTTGTTCAACCAGTGTTGTCTTCTGATTCAAGAGGTTGTTACTTCCAATAGTGTCGACAGATTTATTAGCCTCTTGATGGAAATCAATAGGGTAAATCTCATGAAAGCCAGAATGCAGTGGAAGAAGTGAAACATGGCTTTCGTCTTATGCATGTGTTGAAAGATCCATTTGCAATTTTGCTAGAAAAAATAAACAGTACCAATGTTTTTGAAATTCTAAGATTCAAATTCATATATAACTTCTTGAATGTGTTATTAGTGAACAATATTAAGAGAAAGCATGCGCAAAGAAAATAAGCAGTGGGTAAAATTCTGGCATGGCTGCATGGGAATTTTGATTTCACTTGATTGGCAGTACATTTGAGTAGTTAGGGTAGGTAGGCGCAAATAATCTCGTGGATCGAGCATGTTCTAGTTTATATACCCAAATAAAGTATTCAGTCATATGATTAGTAGTGCATCCAACCTCTAGGTAAGAGCGGTATGCAAAATTCAATTTTCAATGGACATTGGTGATAGGTCAAGGTACGACACACACCTATTGTGAGAGAAGCTCCAATGGATAAGGTTCAAGGTCTGTTGTTCTTTGCTACCTCGCAGGGAGGATAGAATCCCCAGTTGGAGTCCATGTTATCACTGTAAAAATATTTTGGACTCCAAGTCTTAGGACTTAGTAGGACGCTAAATCAGTATAGAGAAGCGATAGATTAGCAGGTGGGGCCACATATAGTGGATGAGGATAAATCTAGTGGAAGGTGAAGTTGATGGGACCCAGTGGGTCACAGATCGTGGGTACCAAATATCAATGGTTGTGGAGCATATCAGGATGAGAACTAATGTGGAGGTTAATCTTTAGAAAGTAGGCCAATAGGAATACCACAGTTTCGTCTCGAGGGCACATGGCTCCACCAGATGCATATTGGGGGAAACGCGGGTGAGACGGAAACTTCTCAATCACACCCCAATGTCATGTGTCAAAATATCATTGAATATGTCAAATCCAAGGGTCGCATGTAGAAAGGGAAAATTGACAGCTAGTCAAATCACCTTGGGACACTTGTTTGGGTACTTTTCGTCTGTGCAATGTCGGGTGAGTGCCGCCAGAAAACCGATTCGAAGGCTCATCATTTGAAATCGATGGCCGAACATGATAAGTCATTATCCTTTCAAGTACTTTCATCAATAGGCCATGATTGGCACTCAATGAATACTGTCATTCGAAACATGGGTGAAATTACTCTGTTTTGGGCGATTAACATTTTATTATAGAATGGGGTAGCTGTAAATCAAATCATTCATATAATTCTTGTACAATTAAGGGAGATAAATCACATTTCCTGGAAAACTAGAGGAAATGGAGAAGACAAATCCAGTGCCCTTCAACAAACCATGATGTTCAAATAATCTGACAAAATTATCGATGGAGAAGAAAGAAAAGCTTGTTGCACGAGTATTGGAAACAAAATTTCACACAGAGCCTGTAGATGAACCAGGGTGAGGTGAAGGAATTAGACTAAATCCTATCATGAAGGATTTAATCATAAATGAATATGAAGACAGATCCTACATCCAAGATGAAGAATGTAAAAGGAACAAGCGACGAAAGAAAGATATCAAAGATGAAATTATTGAAGGTACTGGAGAAAGTAAACATGTATGGCTTGACACCTTAAAGGAAGAAATCACGAATCTGAAATAAATTACAAGCTAAATTAAGTATCTTCCAGGAAATTTCGTGATGATGAAGACAAGTGGCGTTCAGGGTAGAATCTCGAATATGTCAGTTTTTTTTTAATTATAATGTTCCCCATAAAATAGGAGCTCAGTTGTTGTACATTACTCCTTGCATGGCCACTATCTATTTTTGGAATCTCAAGGAAGATGATCCGTTTTGAATTCCCTATATAATGTATCTATATATACTATCAAAAGGATAAATGAATGGTTGGAATTACTAGAGAGAGGTGTGCCCTCATAGTAGGAGAACTTTGTAATTTCTTATGAAATTTAATATAAGATGATAAGGTTTTTTGTAGATAACCGAGATTCATCACAGTGTTGATGTTCAGTGTGTTTTCATGTCCTTCATATTTCATGAATGTGTTTTGATGCTAGAAATAATATTTAAGTAATGGAATAAATTCATTTTTGCTGGTGGTCCTTCTCACAACGATTATACTTGTTATGTATATTTGGTTACTATTTCAAACTTCACTCGTGATCGATGCTCTATTTGCAGTAGAAAACCCTCATGTCTCCTCTTCCAATACTTCACCAAGAGATTCACCCTCTATTAGATGATTATTGTTGATAGTAGTATTTCCTTTCCTCTTCTCTTCCATCTCATATTACTTATTTGGTTGAACATCATACCTATTTTGCCTCTATTCCCTTTGGAAATACATATCTTATAACTCTTCGTACCTTTTCAGGAACATACCCCATTGCCCAATGGCCCTGCTCTTCTGTTTTGTCCTACCACCTTTAAATTTTACACCATGATAGAATCTGAACTTTGTACACACATTGCTAAATCTTCTAAATATCCCAAATAGTTGTGTGTCCGAGAGATCCCTCTCTGGTTGGAAAGGTCAGAATCCAACCTAAAGATGGTTGAAATAGTTACCTCTATCGTCTGTCTTCTAGCCAGACATATTTACAGAGTGCTAACACAACCTTCACTTGCCAACTTCCCAGTTGAATTTTTTTTTTTCCTTAGATCTGGAACATGTCTTACCTCTTTCAACAACCATTGGTTTCCTTTCATTTGCTTTATTTTTACCTTTCCCATTCCAAAAATTTTGCATGGTGCATCATCACCCAAATAAACCTATCCAAAATCACCTTGAAGATAGTCTAGAAAATGTTTCCTATGGGGTGTGGAATGGAATGAGGCCCTTGAATTAACTACCCAAGACTCAAAAATATTATCTACAAAAACAATCAAAGCATCTTGTAACACATCACCTGTTACATTTGATTCTTGATTTTTCTCTTGTTGTCCATCTCTTTATTTCTTTAGAGCTCTACAGTATTTCTTTAGATTTCCTTTCTTCCCAAAATTCCATCTCTCTATCTTTTCCATTCTAGATTTGGATCTTCCCTTCCTATAATTCCCATGGTTCCCTAAGCCCTTTCCTCTATCCTTTTGTCTTCCCCTGTTCTCCATGTTTAATGCATTACCTGATGTCTCACCTATGCTTTTCCGTCGCATTTCCTCGCTAAGGATAACACCAACAACACCATCAGATTCTAGAGTGTTTGAACCAGATACAGAGTTACTTAGAGCCATGACCAATCCATTCCATATTTTTGGCAATGAGCACAATATTAAAAGAGCCCTTACCTCATCATGAAAGTCCACTTTTACAAAACTTAGTTGATTAGTAACCATATTAAATTCATTTAAATGATATGCAACAAACCCACCTTTTGACATATTATATTAAATAATTTGTTCATTAGAAATACCTTATTGCATGCCGAGGGTTTTTCGTACAGTTTAGCCAATGTATCCATCATCTCCTTCATTGTCTTTTCTTTTGAAATATTTAAAGATACTAATGTTGCTAGGATCAACCGTATTGTTCCTAGTGCCTTTATGTCAAGAAAATCCCATTCTTTGTCCTTCATGGTTGTCAACTTCTTTGATATTCCGCCCAATGGTAGGAATAGATCCTTCTGATATAAATAATATTCCATCTGCATCTTCTATAACTGTTAGTTTCTTTTGTTAAATTTCTCGACCCTAAACTTTCCATCTTCCGCTATTTCTCCCACTCGAACCAATAACCCTCTTTTCCTGTGAGTTACCTTTTGTTCTGATACCAATTGTTAGAAAAAAAGGATCGCATGACAATAAAATAAAACAAATGCAGAAATAAAACAAAGAAGATACAAAATACAATAGAGACACATATACATGGTTCATCGAGTGTGGGCTATATCCACCAGATAAATTTCCAGGTCCTTCCTTTTTATTATCCAGCAAAATGAAGGGATACAACCTACAACATGTTGAGCACTCAACACAACTTAAAAATCCTTATCAATGTTTTTCACTTTTTGGGTACCACTTGAGCTTCTGCACTGTTTGACTCGATTTCATTTTTGGAAATGTTTTTTCTTTGTTTATTTTCATGACTCTCATCACCTATTCAGGTTTGTTTGAACTTATGAAACCCCATGACTAAAATACCATAACACATGAATTAAGAATCGACAACCAAACACTCCACCCAACACGCTCATGCTTAGCATTGAAAATAATTCAAAGAAGGAAAAGGAACCACTCGGAAAACTACAGTCGTCAAAAACGGATCTTCATCGGCATCAACAAAAGGCAGTTCTAGTTTATGTAAGTTTTTCGCATAAATGTTTGAGAGATAGCCAATCCTCTTCGGCATCGGTAAAATATGAGGAGGACAGACATTAACGAAGGAAAAAAAGAAATCGTCGATAGCCTATGCCTGACGCACTTTATCGAGATCAGGGAAGACCTATAAGGATCATAACAAACATTTTTGACCACGATAAATTTTTGGCATCGAGACTTTTTTGAGAGAGCTGATCCAAGAGTGCTTGGGTAGGTTTATCGTCGATCATCAATCCTTGACACTTTTTGGCATCGACAAGCTAGGATTTGGTTTTAGAATGAATATCTCAAGGAAATTCTTGACCCTGACTAATACGAGAGAATTAAGTCATTGGTCTCCAACGCCATGTGTCTTTACCAGGTAAGAGGGTCGTACGGTCTAGTCATATCCCGAGTCATTCTTGGTTCCATATGTCCTAGTCCCACCTTCGAGTTAGCTTTGTTGCATCAGCATTGTACGGTAAGATCAATCGGCATTGAACCTTTGCAAGAGGATATCAATGAAAAATATCATAACATAATCATGACCCTCGATCCACCCACTGAAAGAGTGACATGGCGGGACGTTTTCAGCATTAGGTACAATCAGATTCTGAGCATTTAAGGGGATAATTAATACCCAATCTTACATTAGTTTTTACCTTGTGCGCCAATCACAACAACATTTTTGAAATCATCGATAGAGAACATCACCACCTGTGCCTCCACCGTCAACCCATGATGAATTTAAGTTCTAAATATTTAGCAACAGATTTATTGAAAACTCACTCATAACCCGAATTGAATGGCTGATGCGACATGGTAAGATATTTCCTATTTAAAATCTCTTGAACCATTTTGAAAAAATTCATTATGTGTGTAATAGAATTCTAGAGCATCTGAAGGAGAAAATTAAGCAACGTGAAGGCTGTATCAACCCCATGATTATCAAAAAATTGGGTTTTAACAAGCTTCATAGGTATGTATCCAAGTCTATCAATTCATTGGCTATAATTTGTATGTGTTTGTCTAGTTTTTTACACAGTCTCTAAAAAATTGCTTAAGTTATAGGAACAATGCCACCTAGAAATCAAACCACCAGATGCTCGCCGAGAGAACCAAAGATAAAGGAACCAAAAATAGGCAAAGGTTCTTCTCCAGGGACCACGAGGCAAATAGAGTACATCCCTAGGCCGGATCTTGTCGTCAAGACAACAACAAAGAAATCTTTCATCCAGCCTCTGGCCTTCAGTGATACAGAGAGACGCACCATATCCAAGGTAGTTCTCCAATAGTGGGGGGATCTCTTCAACATGATTAGAAGAGAATAATACCCTGAGTATATCCCACATAGCAACTTGGATGTAAGGGCTCTCGATGACTAGGTGTTCCCCAACATCCGATGATCATATTTACACATGGTGGCGAGCAGAACATCTGTTTTCCCCTACATAGAGTTCCTGAAGTGGCTCATCGACCACATGTATGGGAATAAATGTTTGATTAATAATGATAATGGTGAGTGCATCAAATTCTTCCTCCCGACAGAGGTTGAGAAATAGTACAAGCTTAGGGACCTGGAGGAGCAGCTCAACACAAAATTCATGGTGAAGTTATATGAACTCCATGACACCATCCAAATGATGGCCTCATGGTGGAGGGAAGACAAGAAATTCACCAATTGGAGCAGTGGATTGTACGGGACAATTAACCTGAGAGAGCCATACATATATTTGATGTCTCTCATCTTTCGGCTATATGGAGAGAAGGATTACTCCAAGTTTTCAGAAGCTTGGATGCCTTTGGCATACACAGTTGCAATCATCGGGTGCAGCTTCAACTGAGGATAAATAATACCCAAACAACTAAGGATTTGTGTGCAACAGGCTCAGACGTCGAAGGAAGGAGAGGCACCAACTTTCTACATGGCCTCGTATGTGCTTGATGTCATGTGCGCTAGGAATGTCTTCACTGACATGAATCTGAGATGGCATGATGCAGATCTCCCAGTCCATGTCTACTTCAACATGCTATGTGAAAACAGGTATAAGAAATACTACTGCCTCATATGCGATGAATTCATCACCCATATTTATTTTATTATTTTTAAGAAGGAATGCCCAAGGCTATCGACGGTAGCGAAGAAAATGATATCCAAGGTATCCCATTAGTACTTGGACAAGCGCACCAACTAAATCAGAGTGTTTGGGTCCACCAGAGAACCACATCTCCTAGCAGCTCATGTCCCAGACTAGCTCAGTGTGGGAGAAATTTGTTATCATACCATCTTGCAAGGCTACAATGCCACCTTGGTCAAAGACAAGAAACGAGATTTCATACCCTATGGTTTCCATATAAGGTTCTATTTGGTAAATGATACTGCTCAAGACAAACAAGAAGGGATAATCCAACTCAAATTCAAATTCCCGACAAGTCGATTCTGCAAGCATGATCCAATGGGCCTGGTCCTACGACATGCTTCATAGGTGTCATCCTATTGGCCATATGATCATGATAAGTTCGAGGGTGAATTCTTCATGGAGAAAGCCTGGGACTGAGATGAGGTGGTGAAAAGGATGGTTGACCCAAAAATGACTAGTTTCAAGGCCATGATCATGGATGAATAGGTCACAACAATAGATCAGTTAGCTCAAGAGGCCCTCAGAGCCAAGGAAGAAATCAGAGCAACATAGGCAATAGAGGTGCAAAATAGGGGATTGGTTTTGACACTGAAGGAACATGAAAGGGGATTTATCCTAATGGAATAGGCATAAAGAGTAATTGATCAGCTGTAGAATGAACCAGACCTCGTAGAGATGACAAGGGTTCCTGTCGACAGCCCAATCGAAAGCCGAGAAGGACCAAGCAACCTCGAGCCGATACAAATTGGAGAAACCATAGGGTCGGATAACCCTGAAGTTTCAACACCACGAGTAGGATCATCAGGGGGTTTTTCGGCTCAACCTGCGATAGCAAGGACATCAAGGAGAGAAATTGCACCAAATCCCTTACATAACTTAATAACGAACTATGATTATGAGGAGAGTTTGGAGGTTTCCATGGTGACTACAGTACATATTACAGAGGAAAAGGAACTCGAGATAGTATCCTCCCCAGCTCTCGATGCTCCAATTCAAATCCTTCCACAGAGTGACCAGGAGGTCGAGAGTGTCTTAGACACTGAGCTACTCGATGCACCAAGTACCCAAGTGGATAGCCCGAAGGATGAGCTAGGATATGGTGAACAAGAGGAAGGAATTCCACAATAGGAAATAGACATCTCGACAGATGATTATCAAGTAAGTACCAAGCCTGCCCCTGATTCATCGATCTTAGCTAGTACTTTACCTCTCGATGAGAAAGAACCAGAGGCCAAATTTCAGGACATACATAAGAGGTTCAAGAACCCATCCTTGAACAGATTTACACCATTGGGAGCTTGGGAAACACACTTACTTGGGGAGAGAAGCAAATCCTTGAACCTGTGGTTGAGGTCATCGATATACAATCCATCACCTACAACCAAAAGAGGAAATCCATCATGAAGAGAACCACCAAGAAGAGGAGGCTTACTCTGAAAATCTCCATCCTCATCACCATAGAGGAGAAATTGATTATGACGAAGCATGCCAAGACATTCAATCTTATCAGCGTAAGGATGGAAATCACAGATGCCACCATGGATAGAGAAAGGAAATATGAAGAGGAGTTGGTCATTGTGCTAAAGGATTTGGAGAATCTACGCCATTTGGAAAAATGTTATCAGGACTCCATGCAGGCTATGATGTTCTTGAGAAGAGAATTCTAGGATTCCTATAGTAAATTCACGAATGAGAGACACCTTTTCACTGTAAGGATAATCGATTTCCAAAAATACACCCTTATGGCATTGGTTACGTGCAAGGATATGTAAAGATGGTATGAGAATGCACACAAAGCTATGGAAAGGATTGATTACATCAGTGAGGTTCAACATGGCCGAGACACCGAAGAGCATGACATTCAGGTACTAAGGTATAGTAGCATCGACCACATAAATAAGTCGATCGGATACTAGGTGAAAATGGCCCAAGAACCTCATCAATAAATCCAAGAGAAATGGGCCAATTGTGAAAGGATATGGACCAATATTAATCGAGCGATGAGAGACAACGGCCTCCCAAAATTCAGCACACCCGAGGACTTTCTCAACTTGCATGACGTAGTCAAACTACATGCCGAACAAGACTCATCATGGGCTGTGGAGATAGAAAAGGTGGTGAACATGGCGCTAGGTCAAGTAAAAAAGTTCATGGAGCACCCAATCAAGGCTCAAACAATGTTACAGTAGTTAAGTGAAAAAGTATTCAAGTATCAGGCACGGGCAGTGGAGATAAAGGAGATCCTTTCGACCCCAATGGACCAACTTAGATTCCCGTATGCCAACACATGCGAGGAACTTTTCGTCAAATGGTCGAAGTATGAGAAGAGTGATCCACTCAAGTGAAACTATTTGATGACTCTTACAAGACTGAGAGATGAAAGCACCATGTGACGATGTTTTTTTACTTAGCTTTCACTTTTGATAGTTATATTTAGTTAATAATTTGTTATAAATAAGGGGATCGACCTGTTAGAAAGGGTCGATGGTTTTTGGCAAAGACCCTCATTTTTGGATTTGTAAAGAAATATTTTGGAGCTACCTTAATTGAGAAGTCTTTTTTAGGACCAGAGACAAGTTTCTGTTTTTCATCAAAAACATGTGTGGTTGGATCTAAGGAATAATTATTTCTGACTTTATCTCATGAGTGGATGTTGTAACGAGTAAGAGCCTCTAAATCTATTGATAATTTATCTGATTCAATATTCTTATAGTTCTTGTCTCTAATTATCGAAAGCAAATTGTTGTGTTAATGTGTGATTGGTTATTAGAGATAAGGAAACTATTTTTTTTTCCATCATTTTATTACATGTATGTTCTCTTCTAATAAATTGTATCTTAGTCAATAATTGAAATGCCAGCAAGTTGATGTATTAGTACTAGGCTTGTCATAGGTGTAAGAATCATTGTCTAAATGCTTGAGAATGAGGGTTATCCCAAGTTCAGCCTTCTTCAGTAGTTAAGCATTTCCCCTTTGTTACCTAGCTGGTTTATACTAGCATTTATCTTGTAATGGTCCCACCTATAAGAGACAATACAAAAAGGAGAACATTCAAACTAAAGGAGGAGCTTTCACAACAAGACGTCATGTCAATCACTATGTAAATCCCATTGATTAATTGGCTGGATCGCAAGATATGGAGAACCATTCCACCATTAAATGGTGTAGAGTCTAATTGGGCCTCAATGGTAGGTTTGGTTCCTACTATTGAGTTAAAGGGATTTAGGACCCCTCAACAGAATTGGTGCTAGAAGGAGGGCCTGAAGAATGAATGGATGACAATATTTTTGATATAATCTTTTGCACAACATGTAGATTCAAAATAGCCCACATGCATGGATATTCATTCTCAAGACAACCCACACACACTGAGTACTCTTGAAATGAGTAACTCACCCTGTCAATAGGAAGAACATTTATTCCCTGAGATACCTTACACTCTTCCCCACGAGGAGTTGAACTAGTTCAGAAGAATCACAAGAGCTTATGCCCGACAAATTGAAGTACTACCATTAGCTCTGTTACTTCCTCGTAGAAAACAAGTAAGCAGACCAGTGGTCGAAACCCCCGACCAGGTTTTTTTTCACATAGTAGAAGACCTAATATATTTCTCCCTCACTGAAATTGAACTTCCTCTTAATCTAATCCCCAAAACACTAGTCGATAAGTGCTCTGAACCCTATGATTTGTCTGATGAGGAAGGGTTTAAATCAGAATGGTTAGTTTCAGAATCAGACAACATGGAGGATAACAATGATCATAATGAATAAAGGGGACACCCACCTCAGAATAATCAAACTTGGTTGGATAGGGATTCTTTGGACATCCCTGGATGAGTACATAACCTTCCCCGACATCCATAAAAGTTACTCCCTAAATTTGACCCTAAAACTTCAGGGTTACCTTAAGACCATATCAAAAACTTCATACTAGATATTAGACTGATGAATGTCCAACATGAAGACATAGTATGCAGGATTTTCCCCTATACTTTTGATAATTCGGCCTCCACATGGTATTTTAACTTACCTGTAGAATCCATAACTAGTTGGAGAAAGTTTCAAAATGATTTTCTAGATAAATTTGCAGAAGAAACCACTACAGGAACTTTGATGGCTAAGTTGTTCACTGCCACCATGAGTTCAAAGGAGAAGGTCAAATACTTTAATCAATGTTTCACCACTATCCTAAACAAATTTGAACCTGAAGCTAAACCCACTCAGGAGTTGCAGATCGAAGTATACGCTAATGCTCTCCTATCTTCCATTTCCATGTTTTTGAAGAGGGTTGCCAAAACAACCTTGGCTAATAATTTTGAAGAATCCAAAACAATATAATTTCAAATGAAGGGATGTAAGGAAGGCCAGGTCTCACTAGGAAAGAAGGAAGTTTAATCTCGTCCTAGGAGAGGACTCCTATTGGCCAGACCCTAGTGAAACAAATAGGACAAGGTCCTGAAAAAGGAAGTGGAGACATAGAAGACCTATAATGCATGGTAAATAAGTTTTCAAATGAAATCATAGACATGAAAAGAAGTGGAGGGGAAGGATACCAAGGCCAAAGGCCCTATAAACCCTTTTTTTAAAGAAATCCACCATTCAAAGCATTTTCACCTCCCCCGGCCAACTTAAACATCAATCTGGGAAATGTAGCATCCAACTCTTTATGTACCTATCACCAAGAGAAACATTCTGAAAGAGACTTCCCACAATGGGTGCATGCCATGAATTTGATGGCCAACCAGTTTCTAGATGAGGTTTCCCTTACCGAATAATTAAGCGGCTCAGCTATGAATATTTTTGATCAGGAAGAAGTTGATCAACTAGAAGAAACAACCATGATGATATGGGACCCTGACCTACCAATGCCTTCCGATGACCTATTTGAGGTTCAAGAACCACCTGCAGAGGTCTTGGCTGTGCAAACATGAAGTAGGGGTCATCCTATCTCAAACGACCTTAATACTGCCCAAAATTCAGGAGGAAAGCCAATGTATGATCACCCTAAAGCACCTTTTGTCTCTTGAACAAATCGTATAAACATCCATACCCGATAATCACCCAAGATAGACTACAACATAGTAGAAGATTTGAAAAAATTGAAGGCAAATATATTGGTTATGGATATGTGTAGAATCCCTCAGCAAAAGGAATTTCTGTTACAAGAACTAAGTTTAGTAGAAAATTCTACGACAAGCATTGACCAAGGAGAAAATCCATCCCTCTCAGATCTAAGAGATAAACCAACTGTGAAGGCTTTCTTTGAATATAAGAAGGGAAATCCTTTTGTCCCACCGTTCCTCTTGACATTTGAAGTCTTCAACAAAAACGTCCACAATTGTTTGGTTGACTTAGGGGAATCGTCTAATGTTATGCCATTGTCTATATGCAAGAAGATAAATGCAGTCCCTCTCAAAAGTGATAAACATCTGATAGAACTAGACATAACCCAGGTAAAAGTTATGGGAGAGCTCAAAGATGTCATGATCAAGATGGCAACTCACCCAACATTTGTTGAAGTAATTGACATCATTGTAGTAGATATCCCAGAAGCTTACGGTTTGCTACTTAGTTGAGATTGGTCTGAGAAGTTAAACAGATACTTTAGTACATACTGGGCTCACCTTTGGTTGGAATTAAAGGGACACAAGAATATGATCAGGATCGACAGGGAAAGATATCTGAAACATACTATCCCTAACCTAGAAACCCTCAACGATCCCTCCTCGACAGATTTCCCTGTATTAGGAAATTACTCCTGCGACTTCAATTTCAAGAATTTCTCCTCCCTCTCATCTGATTTCCCTCTTACTCAGAATGCATAAATGACTTTTCAAGAAAATTTGCGAATGGAGGTAGAATAATCCTCTTATGTCAAGAAAATTTGTTCAAAACCACAGAGAAGATAGGAGGAAAGGAGGAAAGTGGTAGGCAAAAAGAAACTGATGGTTTTCACTGACAAGTTTGGACCTTATACTTTTATGGATCTAAATCGCAAGAAGGGTCAGGGCCAGGGTGTATCCTCATTGATCCAAAAGGTAAATGAAATTTCTTGTCCTATAGACTAGAATTCGAGTGCACAAAGACCATCGTTGAATATGAAGCTGTAGTACAAGGGATAAAGAAATACATCAAATTAAAAGTTAAAGAGATAAAGGTGTTTAGAGATTTTGAAATCATCATTCGACATGTAAGGAACACTATACATTGCAACTCTCCCCACCTGAGGAATTATCAATAGGAAGTGCACAGACTAATAGAACATTTTGATACCTTTAACATTACAACAATCCCTAGAACAAATAACACTCTTGTTGACTCTATAGCCATTGTTGCCTCAAGGCTATCCCTTCTAGAAGACTATGAAGCCTCCTGGTTCACTGTGGAACTACTCTACAAACCATCAATGCCCAAAAATATTTCCAATTGGAAGGTCTTTGAAGGAGATGAACAGATCATAAATTTTTTAACCAATTGGGATAATTTTAAAGACATGGATATTGACGATGAAGTATTTTAGGAGAAATTAATAGAAATTGATCCTCATACCGATCAACTGACTGACAAACCAAGCTATCACATGATACCGAAATGGGTAGCCAATTTAGAAAACCTCTTTGACTTAAGGGAAAGATTTAAAGGGGCAACGAACATAAAGACAAGGAGTTTTTGTCCCATGCACAAAACCATTAATATAGGAATCCCAGAGAACCCTAAGAATATAAATCTCGGCAAGACAGTATATAAAGAAGAAAGGAAGGCCTATATCAAACATTTCAGACAGTATCAAGATTTTTTTGCATCATCCTACTGAGATCTGAAAACTTATGATACTCGTATCATTCAACACACAATATCGTTAAAGCCTGGAGTGAAACCCTTCCAATATAAGCTCAAGAAGTACCACCCATCCTTAGAGCCTCTCATGTGTCAAGAGCTAAAGAAACTACTAGATGCTAATATTATCTTCTAGGTTAGACACTCTTCATGGGTAGAAAATTTGGTTCCCATGAGGAAAAAATACGGGGAGATCCATCTCTGTGTGGATTTCAGGAACCTCAACATAGCATCAGAAAAGGACAACTACCCAGTCCCACTGATGGAGAAACTCTTGCAAACCATGTCTAGTTCTGAGATTTTTTCTCTGCTGGATGTTTTTTTAGGTTATAACCAAGTTCTAGTTTCATAGGAAGACCATTTGAAAACTACATTCCAAACCAAGTGGGGAACCTTTGCTTATAAATGCATGCCCTTTGGGTTAATAAATTCTAGGGAAACCTTTCAAAGAGTCATGCACGTGGGTTTTCGAGGATTAATCAACAAATGTGTAGTAGTTTATTTGGATGACATGACTATATATTCAAAGAATAGAGAAGATCACATCCAACATTTAACCCGCATTTTCGAAAGGTGTAGGAAATATGGTATATCTTTAAACCCTAAGAATGTAAGTTTTAAACCTGTGAAGTAAAGTAATTCATATAGATTCTTAAGAAAAAATAAAATTAAACAATGGCTCATACACATAGTACACAGAGATTTATACCGAAAACCTTTCAATGCTTCATTGTATTAATTTCAACATTCACCATACAATATATATACAATGGTCTTAGGTATTCCATAGATACCAAAACCTTAATCCCTTAATCCGGGATTAATTTAGAAAACCTTTCAAATAGCAAAATCCGTTAAAATAGCAATTGTCAAATGCAAACGCAATTGTCGAATATGACGCACCCACACACACACACATGCAAATAATATAATACATACCCAACATTCTCCCACTTGTTGTTTTCTTTTCATCCTGGGGTCCACAGGATTATATAGTCAACAGTCCAGGGAAGCAATGCCCATTGTTACTCTACACCAAGAGAACTTTTTTGTGCTCATAGACTTTGTCAATGAATCTGCAACATTCTTCAAAGTGTCAACTTTTTCCAGCAACACCTTATTTTCTTCAACCATGTCTCTCACAAAGTGATACTGAACATCAATATGCTTTGTATTCAAATGATAAGTTGGGTTCTTTGCCAGGAAGATTGCACTCTGATGGCCACAATCTATTCTCACTACGTGTTGTACCAAACCAATACCTGAACAAAATCTTTGTAACCATACTACTTCCTTTCTTGCATGAGTGGCTGCCATGTATTCAGTTTCTGTAGTTGAGAATGCCACTACAACCTGTCTTTTGCTGATCCAACTGATTCCTCCTCCAAATTGGTTAAACACATACCCACTTGTAGATCTTCTGCGATCCATATCTCCAACTTAGTCTGCATCAACAAAGCCATGTATGTCCACCACAATGTCTAATCCTAGTCTTTCTTGGTAGAACAAGCCATAATTGGTAGTGCCACGCAAATACCTGAAGAACCTGTTTACTGTTATCCAATGCTCCTTCCCTGGTTTTGACATATACCTTCTCAAAAATCCCACTACATGTGCAATGTCCGGTCTAGTACAAACCATTGCATACATCAAATTTCCAATTGCACTGGCATACAGAACATGGGACATGTCCTCTTCTTCTTCCTGTGTCTTGGGACACTAATCTACAGATAAATTTACACCTATAGTAATATGAACCTTGACCAGTTTACTTTCATGTATATTAAACCTCTACAATATCGTCTCAACATATTTTCTCTTATTCAACCAGAGTTTCCTGTTTACACGATCTCTTTTAATCTCCATTCCCATAATAAAGATAGTAGCACTGATATCCTTTATGTCAAATTTGGTGGATAGCTGTGATTTCACCTCCTTGATAACATCTATGTTATTTCCTACCAACAACATGTCATCAACATACAACACTACATAAATGAAGTGATTAGCAACCTGCATAGAATATAAACAATGATCATCCCTCCTTCTCAAAAATCCAAGTCCAAGGATATATGTGTCAAACTTTTGGTACCACATCCTAGGTGATTGCTTCAGACCATATAGTGACTTCTTTAGCTTACATACCAACTCTTTCTTTCCCTTCACTACAAAGCCTTCTAGTTGCTTCATGTAGATTTCTTCTTCCAGATCCCCATGTAGGAATGTTGTCCTCAAATCCATTTGTTCCACTTCAAGATCAAAAGAAGCAACAATAGATAAAAGAAATATAATAGAAGTTAACTTAGTAACAAGATAAAAAAATCTCACCAAAGTCAATTCCCTCTACCTGGGAATAACCTTTTGCTACTAACCGAGCTTTGTATTTCTCCACTTTTCCTTCTACATTAAACTTCTTCTTAAACAACCATTTGCTACCAACATATTTTCTTCCAACTAGCAACTCAACTATATCCCATGCCTCATTCTTATCCAAGGCATCCATTTCTTCAACCATGGCCTTCTTCCATAGTTTACTATCCTCTAAATTCACTGCTTCCCTGATAGTTCTGAGATCATCATTAGTAATAGATAAAGAAAAATTGGAACGGAAATCAAGTGGACTATACCTTTCTAGTTACCTTCTTTCTCTCTGTTACACATGATTTTGGTCATCTTGGTGATGTATTAACAATGATGTACTCAGGCTCCCAACAAGAACTTTCTCCTGAGAAAAGTGGCATTTATCTCCTTCCAGAAAACATATTTTCAAGGTGAGTTCCCAGGCTACATATGGATTTGGGTGTGAGAATGACACATTCTCATAGGCCACCTTCATCTAGGGTGCGAACTTCTCACAGGTTGCTCTATACACAGGGTGCAAACTTGTTTTTAAGCTTGGAAAAGAGAAGAAGTCTCGAGAGTTCTAGAAGGGAATCTTCTAGAAAATGGGTTGGCATTCGTATGGTTGTCATTTTACTGGCTTCCCTAATTTGGTGGGATCATTCTCATCCATGTAACTATCTCACCCTCTCCTATATATTGAAATGATTCTCATGGAAAAGGTTAAGAAAGATTAATTGAAGAATTGGTGAAGGAATTGTGTGAAGAACCCTGCTTGAACAGAAGCTTGGAGACTCTAGTAGGTCTATCAAGAAGAATTGGATCTTCTTCATGCAAGAACAGAGCAAGTGTGTGTGTTGGAAACAAGATTCACCGAAAGGAATCTTGTGACATCAAGGCAATCAAGTTGTATCTTCTACTTTAATTTAATATGATACAACGACATGTCCTTTTCCCATAAAGTCATTTTTACTTTATTGTGTAATTCCTTGAACACACACATAAGTTGACTATTGAATACATTTTGCTACCTTCACTTTGGTTGGTTTGTGTTGTCTTGGTCTTGACCTCATGAGAGCACCGGAGTGAAGCGGGAGGAACAGAGACCTAAGGAAGCAATAGAAAGGTATGTCACTTGTTCCTCCTTACTAGCTAATTCAATGGTCGTAAATTAGGGAAATAGTCGTGTCCTGTCATGTTTTATTCTAGATTCAGGTGGATCTAGGGAGATTTATTAGTGTTTGCACCTACCAATTAGTCTGATAACAAAATTGGCGACTTCATTGGCGATACAACCCATTTTTTAGTGGTTTTTGGTGTTTTTCCTTGGCCATTTACTCTTGCCTTACCTTCATTTCTATCAATCTCTGAGTCTTCAGGAAACTATGACAAACTCCATGGGTCCAGAATTCCCTTCAATTTTTTTGTCTTTTTCCAAAATTTTTCCTAGTTTCAGGCCTTCTCGCATTGAACCTCTTAGTGGCCTATGAGAACCCCTTGAGTTCTCACCCTACCTTTCAGTCCAGTGCGAGCTTCTTGCACCCTGCTTGTAACCGGCCCGTGAGAATGCTCCATTCTTGCACTCTACATTACTGATAGCCTGCAAACCCATTTTAAAAAATTTTGGATTGAAGGTTTTAGTATGTTCAGATGCCCAGATCTGTATAGGTGTTTGAAAAGAACTTCTTGGACCACTGGTTGATTGTTTCTTGACTTTGGATTTTGTGCACGATCAGTCTACGGAAATCAAAGGCTCTTCTTGTCCATCTTTTTCTCAACTCTCATCTCTTGACTTTTCTTAGCAATGATATAATCTCTGATCCTAGAATCAGAGTAATTTTTTGGTTAGGAACCGATGATCATTTTGAAAGTTGGGATTGTTTGTCTTTCTCATTTGCTCATTATTTGGAAAATCATTGTTCTCATGCAATTGAAAAGACTAGTCTTGTCTGCTTGTCATTTTTTGTCTCCATTGAAAGATTGGTTTGGGTTTTGTTTATTGCTTATTCGTTATTCATTGGTTTTCCTTACTTTCATCACCATGGTGTGGATCTTTTTGAAAAGTAAAAAACATTTTTCTTTTTAAAATAATTTTCATTTTGAAAATATTGGAAATCAATCGTTGAAATAGAACATATAGAGAATTGCCACTGTTACATGACTCGTTGATATTGTATTTTAAAGGAGATTGCATATCGTAGTTCAAGATTGTTTTGGAACACTTCTCTTTCCCTCCCATACATAGGATTCATCGAACGAAAATTGATATATTTCATTCCTATCTATGCATTGTTGGGTCAGAGTCTCACACAACATCAGTTTCATCTCTGTTTCCTTTGAGTAACAACATCCCTTAATAACACTACGCAATTTTAAAATTTAACTAGTAACTCTTTTCTAGGACTCTATTACACCAACAATTAGCTAGGCTAGAGATTTGGAATAGGCAGAGAAATACACTCTTCAAAGAACAAAACATACAATAGCATCTTGTGTTAAGGAGTGTCAAATTCCATTTACAACATTTGTCCTAGAAAGCCCTTCTCACACAAGGGTCAAACCCGAGGTCGCATTGATATTGACAGAGTTACTCACCCTACTTCATTGATATCGATGTAGAGATTGCATGTATTACAGGGGTCACTTGGAGGTATACCCACAATGATGAGTGGAAGCCTCTCAAGTTGATTTTGGGCTAGATACCCTGCCCTTGCGTGTGGATCAGATTGTCGACTGTCCCCCCAGGATTTATTTTTGTTGATGGTAACCTTAGTGGCCTATATTCTTAGGGTCTTACACAAGGTGATTGTGAAGGGGAAAGTCTTCACGGTAACTGGAATCAACGTTGGCCAAAATCACTCAGGATCCTTGGAGGGCCGACATTCCACACGCGTTACATAAATCTTAAACCAGGCGCTCCGTCTTTGCATTATCATAAGATGGCGAGTTTTGAGAATTTTTTAATTAAAAATCTATTATCAAGAAATTTATTTTAGATTTTGGTGCCCAGAGATATCAATAGTCTTGTGTTCACTCAATTCTCTTACAAATTGATGCCAATGTAAGTGTCCTAACTTAGACATTATCACTTGAATTATTAATAGAATCACTTGGAAAGTCCACAATCGTCATTTTTTATTGTCAACATTTCAGATATCTAGTTGGATCCATCATTAGGACAAAAAAGATGTTTGTACATGTTTTTTTATTGTATTTGAATGCTTTAAAATATAAAGTTTCCCAAAATAAAAGTGTTTATAGAAATTTTGAACTTAAAATTTAGAAAATTTTAAAATTTTTTATTTGAAATAAATGAATTTTATAAAAAAAATATTTAATTTGTTATTTCAAATTTCAAAATCACTTTTATAGCCCCACATGTAACGTAGAATACTAAATTAATTTTCAAATAAATTTGAAAAATCAATCTCTTTTTTTAAATGGAGAAAAAACTTTTATTTTTAAAACATAAAATTCAAAAACATACCAATACCCATATGGAAAAAAATGTTGCTATTACATAAAATAAAATAAACCAATATATATATATATATATATATATATATATATATATATATATATATAAAAAGAATGTTACTATGACATAGAAGGAGAATTCCCTAAACCAACATATATGTACTTAATCTTAAAAATATATAAGTTAGTATAGCTGTTGTTTTGAAGGATTCATTAACTGTAAGTAGCTAAGGTTTCTAGATTAAAGTAATTAGTCTTTCCAATGACATAAATAGTGAAAGTGGTCTAAGTTACTTTCCTCAAACAATCAAAACGAGAAAAGAAATGCCTTTTATCGTGGAAAGGGTGGTGGAAAGGTCTCTTCACACAAATTCTGTATATCATGTACCAAAAATGGAGAGAACATGAGCCAAGTATAAGCATATTTATTTAAATAAACACAATATAAGCATAAAATAAAATATCTTCCTTCAAATAAGCAAGCACATGTGATAGGATATAAATTAATCAAAGAACAATCATCCACASCAGTTCAGTAATACTTTTAGTTTAGGAACCCTTTGGGAATATCAACTTCGATTAAAGAATTAGCAAAATCGATCCTCATCTTTACTCTAACTCTATATTTAATTGGAGTTTGGTCGCTACCAATAAGACTGCACTGTTTAGGTTGGGACACTACCCATATCTAAACATTTTACAGTTAGGTTTAAAATTTTGAAATTTTGATGTAGTATAAACTTTTAAGTTTTGGTTTTTTTGTTGATATTTTTTAGAGATATTTGTTCGAAATCTAACAAAAAAAATTGTTGAATCTGCAGATTTGATTGGTTATTTTTTGTAATCTAATTTTGACATGGATTTTTCAATATGCTGAATCCATTTCTACATTCAAACAACAAAAAATAGTGATTTCACACAAATTTATAACCAAAAAATAAAACAATTAAATAACACCTTAAATAACCACACTTAATAACCAAGTAGATATTTTCTCTAATCATGTTACACTCCACAACCACAATTCATGGATTGAAATTTACTCCACAATTCATGAAATTTATTCTTCAGAATTAAATACTTTAGTATCTTTTTTAATCTAACAGGTAACATTCAACTTCAATTCAATTAGATCAGCATCATGTTATATCAATGAGCCGGAACCCAAAAATTCACAGGCATTCTAGAACGATCTGTATTTAATTTCTAATGATTGCCCATCCAATTAAACTCTATAAATCCCAGAGATAAACCCTAGTACTCAGCAAGTAAACTTGCCATACTTACGTTATAGTCATTAATCTGCATTTCGTCTCGGATTTGAACACAGCGCTGCTGAACAGCGGCGTAGGAATCTGGGAAATAGGTCTGGATGGTGTCCAGAATAAAGCCTAGCTGAGCGACACCCTCGCACCGTTTTTCAAGAATATACTTAATGGCTCCCTCCCGACTTCTGCAGCGCTGCAAGATTTCGCGAGTATTGTCATCTACCGGCTTCTCGTCGATTCCGCGGTTTGCTAGGGCATCTGCCTCGGCATTCGCCTCTCTAGGCACATGCACCACCTGCCATCTCCGAAACTCGCGGAGGAGCTGTAATACGGTGTTGTAGTACCTCCTTAGCCTTGCATTGTTCACCCTGTACGTCCCGTTCACCTGCCCCACACCATTCATTCATATAAATACCCTACACTCACCGAGCGATTTCTTTGGATACCTAGAAAACTAAAAATGTATAAGAGGAAGCAAAAGACTTACTTGGTTGTAAACAAGTTCGCTATCTCCACACGCAACAACATCTATGATACCCCTGTCGAGAGCACGTTGAAGTCCAGCAATGAGAGCCTTGTATTCGGCTACGTTATTAGTCAATTGGTAGCCGAGAAGACGGGAAACACTCTCAATCACTTGGCCATTACTATTTTGGAGCAGAAAGCCAATGCCTGCAGTGCCAGGATTGCCTCTGCAGGCTCCATCGAAATACAGTGTGGCTTGAAAATCAGGAAGAGGTAAAATTGCCGCCACTGGCACCGCCCCGCTCCCATTCCTCATCATCATATTTTACATTTTACAAGAACAGAGAGGCTTTATAAATGAATAATCAAAGGAACTAATAACGTTTAGGCTTCCTGACCGTCCAGAATGGAGGAGACCAAAAGTTTTGCAGAGAGCCTATTCACCTTCCACAAAGAAAGAACCGACTAATCAAAATGAAGTTCGTCATATTCTAGAGAGTCTATTCTACCATGATATCAATCGATTCATCAATTAAAATACACAAAGAATAGCTTATAATCAGCATGTATATTGAGATTCCAATTGAACTTATACCAATGTATATTGAGATTCCAATATCTTTATCTTTATGTTTTTTTGTTAAGACAAATAATTTAGTGGAGTCTTTTCCACAAACAATTGATCTCATATATCAATTTGATATCTATTTGATTTTGATTTTAAAATTAAATTATTATTATTATATATTAATAATAATATATATTGTAAAAATCCATCTAGATCTATCTCAACTCTAGATCCAAGGATGTTAAGTACATTGGAATAAACAATTAATTCTCAATCTATAATTTTAAAAGCAATAATCCCTAAAAACAATAAAATGAAAATTATTTTCTCCTTCATCATTAAAGACAATTCATAAAAAAATTGAACACCCTACCCCCCTTGGATTTGAACAGTGACCTCTTAGGTAGAAACACATGTTCTTAAACATTAGCCCTACTCAGGATGTATATATATTGAAGGACAAAACCCCATATTAGGAGTCCGACCGTTTTCAGTGGCACTGAACTTGTGAGAGCAACAAAGCATAAGTCTGTGTTATCTTTTTAACTCGGGAGGTACTCCACATATTTTCTCTTGAATGTGGATGTAACCTTATGTTGACACTACTAGGCACTTAACTTTGTAATGGGTTTTTATAAAGTTGTAAAGTGATTCTTTTATTAAAGTGACTTTTTAATAAAGTGTACCTTCTAATTTTAAAGTGACTTTATTTCATAAAGTGCACTTATGTAATAAAGTGAAATTACTTTAATATTTTAAGTGATTCATTTTGGAGGGAATGGATCATGACCCTTGATCTTGAAAAATGAAAGATTAGATCTTGGCCTTTGGATTTAGGGTTGGGGAAGGTGAAAAGACACTTTGGAGGGAAAAAGGTCATTTTTCAGATTTATAAAAGAATCCATTGGGTAGTGTGCAAGACACAACAGTGAAGGAGATTGAGAGAGATTTTCAGAAAAAGCTTGAGAGAGGAAATTGAGCAGCTTGGTGAGCACATTTCCAAAGATAAAGTGGGCACAAATCGCAAGACATTTTTTATGTGTGAGTGTTTTCCTTATTTTATGTTGTTGGGCCATACTGTACAGATCCATACAACCTGTATAGCAAGGAGAGGGCATGATTTTCGAGGTTGTCCTTTGGCACAAAAATCGAGGCAAGTTCGGAGGTTTTCTTACTATTGTTGGGCCGTACTGTGCAGGTTGTAAAACACTCTATTGGGCATGTTTTTCTAGGAACATATTTCAAGGAGGTCTTACAGTTGTACGGATTTGGGCACGATTTTCAAGGAAGAATTTTGTGAGGATAGATTTGGTGTTGTGAGGTATTTTTCTTAGCTAGAAATTGTGAGTTTGTTGCTGATATGTAATTTCCTAAAGTATAATAATAAGATCTCTCTCTCTCTCTCTCCTTGGGCTTCCCCACATTGGGGTTTTCCCTAGCTTTTGCCTAAATTTTGGAGTTATTCATGGGTGATTGAATGTTGTTCATTGTGTTTATTTTCGCTACATATTTGCTTAGCAATGTGTATTTATGCTTATGGAAAATTTTGAATGTGGGTATTAGACATTTCAGAGTTCATGCAAGACAGTTATCTCTAGGTTGCCAAGTGTATGAAAAAATTGTTAGCTTGCTGATTTGCGTAGAAAATTCACATGGTATCAGAGCTTGGTCTCTAAGTGACAGTGGGTAGTGTGATTTTTGGGCAAAGTTGAAGAGGGAAAGTTGTGATTGTTTTCCTTGAGTTGTGATAGGGAATATGGCTGCAAGACTTAGATTTGAGGATCAATGGGATGGCATTTCCAACTATTTGCATTGGAAGGTCTGATTGTCAGTTGTTCTCAAGGAGAACAAGATTCGGAACTATGTCAACTATGTTGTTGTATCTCCCACAACAGATCCTGTTGCTTTCAACTTGCATGGGATGAAAGAGGCCAAGGATTGGAGGATTATTCTAGATGGAGTGAAGGATCACCTTATCCCACACTTGGTTGAGAAGAAGAAAACCAAGGAGATGTAGGATGCACTTAAGAACTTATTTGAGGTGAAGAATGAGAACTGGAAGATGGCATTGAAGGCTAAGTTGCATGATACCAAGATGGGTGAGGAGAGTGTTTCTTCTTATCTTACTCGGGTAGCTCAAGTAAAAGATGAGTTGGTTGTTGTTGGAGAGGTCATATCAGATTCTGAGTTGGTGAGGATAGCCTTAAATGGCTTCACTAAATAATGGAAAGTCTTCGTGAAGTGTGTGGTGGGACTTGAACATCTACCAGATTGGAGCAGACTGTGGGATGATTTCACTCAGGAGAAGATCTAGGAAGGATCTCAGAGCAGTGAAAAAAAGACAGATGGAGCTTATGAGAATGTTTCTCTTACTGCAAAGAGAAAGAAGAAAGGAAGTTCTGGAAGGGACTTGAGTAAAGTCAAATGCTATTCTTGTAACCAGTTAGGGAACCTTGCCTCTCGTTGTCCTAAGAGGAAGAAGAAGAAGAAGGAACCAGAGGGGCATGAGACAAGTGCTACAACAACCATGGAGGACTTTGCTTACAAGTACGAAAGGGAATTTTCTTTGGTTACCCTAGTTTCCAGTGTTGACAATGGATAATTTGGAGGTGATATCAGATGGATTTTGGATAGTGGACCCTTTTTCCACATGATGGGAATCTAGCGAGTATTCCAAAATATCACAAAGATAGGTCCTGACCGACAGGTGTTAAATGAAGGTGGTATGATGAGAGTTGTATGTGGAGTTGGGAGTGTTATATCCCAAATCGAGTATGGGTTACTACTGGAGCTTGATGGAGTTCTCTTTGTTCCAGGTTTGAGGGTTAACTTTCTCTCAGTATCAACCTTGGAGGATGTAGGATATTGCATATTGTTCAAGAGGGAACATGCATTTATCTACAAGGAGCGAGTGGACCCGATGGAGCTGCAGTTTATTAGTAATCCGGTGGACAGGTTTTATATGTTGAGAGGACAACCTTCAGTGTATGATTCAACATCGAATGAAGAGTGTGAGGAGGCGCCTAGGACTGCGGTGGTGCCAAGGATTTAGTTTTGCTTTCCGAGAGAAGAGAGAGAGTCTCTTCTAAGAACCGGCAGGAGGCTCAACCACGTTGATCAAACCAATGTTGAGGATGAAGTGGATTCTCCTAGGAGCTCAGGGTTTCAGATAGTTTCCAGGAGAAGATCTTCTAGTTCGAGTTTTGTGCAGGTGTTGAGAATGGCTCTAGGTTCAGAGGGATCTCCTACTGAGTACAGTGTGATGAAACTAGATGATAGTGATGGCAACGAGTACTTCCCCCGCTAAGAGAGAGTGTTAGATTTTTAGCTCGGGAGGTACTTTGCATATTTTGTCATGAATGTGAATGTAACCTTATGTTAACGCTACTAGGCACTTAACTTTGTAATGGGTTTTTATAAAGTTGTAAAGTGGTTCTTTTATTAAAGTGACTTTTTAATAAAGTGTACCTTCTAATTTTAAAGTGAATTTATTTCATAAAGTGCATTGATGTAATAAAGTGAAATTACTTTAATATTTTAAGTGATTTGTTTTGGAGGGAATCCATCATGACCCTTGATCTTAAAAAGGCAAGATTAGATCTTGGCCTTTGGATTTAGGGTTGGGGAAGGTGAAAAGACACTTTGGAGGGAAAATGTCATTTTCATATTTATAAAAGAATGCATTGGGTAGTGTGCAAGACACATAAGTGAAGGAGATTGAGAGAGATTTTCAGAAAACGCTAAAGAGAGGAAAGAGAGTAGCTTGGTGGGAACATTTCCCAAGATAAAGTGGGCACAAATCCCAAGGCAATTTTTATGTGTGAGCATTGCCATTATTTTCTGTTGTTGGGCTGTAGTCTACAAATTTGTATGGTCTGTACAACAAGGAGAGGGCATGATTTTTGAGGTTGTCCTTTGGCACGAAAATTGAATCAAGTTTGGAGGTTTTCTTGTTGTTGTTGGGATGTATTGTGCAAGCCATACAACACTCTGTTGGGAACATTTTTATAGGCACATATTTCAAGGCGACCATACAGTTGTACGGATTTGGGCATAATTTTCAAGGAAAAATTTTGTGGGGATAGATTTGGTGCTGTGAGGTATTTTTCTTGGGTGTAAATTGTGAGTTTTCTATTGATATGTACTTTCCTGAAGAATAATAATAAGATCTCTCTCTTTCATTAGGTTTCCCCACATTGAGTTTTTCTCTGGCTTTTGCCTAAATTTCTGAGTTATTCATGGGTGATTGAATGTTGTTCATTGTGTTTATTTTTGTTACATATTTGCTAAGCAATGTGTATTTTTGCCTATGGAAATTTATGAATGTGGGTGTTAGACATTTCAGAGTTCATGCAAGAAAATTATATCTAGGTTTCTAAGTGTATGACATAATTTCTAACTTTCTTATTTTGTCATTAAAATTTACAGTATGGTATGAAGAATTTTAATTTTTTAACCTTATTTCAAAGTAATTTTTTTTATATCACTATCAAAAGTGTATATCAGAATTGAATTTTTTCTTTTGAAACTGAGCACACAATGAGGATTTAAGGATTGGACACTAGTATTGAGTTAAATAGTTATAATCTTTCTCCTGTAATGCAGATAAGGGAGCCATGGAATGCTTGATAGTGAGACCTTGAGATCCACAATTTTGTGAAACCCTCTCTATTTTTTGTTCGAAAACACTGGAATGGGAACAAATACATGGCTCAC
Organism: Picea engelmannii; assembly: GCA_009831015.1. Lineage (NCBI taxonomy): Eukaryota > Viridiplantae > Streptophyta > Pinopsida > Pinales > Pinaceae > Picea > Picea engelmannii. The sequence goes on along the minus strand of ML784879.1, from coordinate 768,055 downwards.
CCAAGGAGGATGAATGGGTCAATACTATGGATATATAATTGGGAGTCATGGATATGGGTGAAATGCATCCAAATGTATGAACGCCACTTCCAACTAGGTGCCCAAACATCCCCTGGGATAACAGAGTGGTTGCCTCTTTCTTAGTTCCCGATGAAGGAAAATTGGAAGTAACTATATTGTTAAGGTGAGAGTCCACTAATGACATAAAAACTTTAGTATTCGATGAGATCCCTCATCCAACAATCATAGTTGAATTATCAAAGTGATTCTCAATACCATCGATCTCATCTTTATCAGCGTGTGAGGGATTATATTTATCACTTGGAATGACCAAGAAGGTGTGGATTTCCACTATGAGATGAGAGAGGCCACCACTATATCATTCATCCAAGGGCATTTCTTGGCAGAGAGGCTAAGTGTAATGTAATGGTCCTAGGAGTTCATATTCATTTTTTTTTACTTAAAACCCTTGGTTATGAGCATTAAAATAATAGGTGTGATGGTTTCACCATAGACAATATCACTATATTTTCACCTCAAGCACCTTAAACTTAATAAAAAAAATAATTCTGGAAGCAATTACTAGAACCAATAGCTAACCAAGGTAGCATACCTCTCTCCAAAGCTAGCATACCAAGTAGAAAGTCCAAACCATAACCAAATACCAAGTCACCACTGCAGCAGTTGCAAATCTCCTCCAATCATGTGCACCACTAGTCCTTATGAAGTCATGAGAGTGAGTGCAAATGAGATCAAGCACCCTCTATTTATAGTCCTCCAAGTCACTTAACTAGGAAGACTTATTCTCTTGGATGATAATAACTTAATATAAATTATTCTCTTGAGCTGACTTGTCTTCTAGGGTTATTAACCAACTATTTATAGTTTCTCTTGGTTCTTGAAATATTCTAGTCTCATTAAAGGTTACATGTAGAGGTCAATACCTCTCACAACTACTGTAATATCAACACTCCCTCCTAGCTAGGGAGGTATTAAAGGCAATGGTATTGATCATAAACAAACCATTCAACTAGTAGCATCATCATAGTCACGCACGCTATCTCATGATTAAATCATGAGCACCATCATCACTATCCATCTAGATAGTCTCCATGGAAATCAGAACAATGCCATCCAATAGAACACAACTGTGTTTATCCATAGTAGTATACAACTACTATCCAGTGGTACACGACCACTCCTAGTAGCACACAACTACTAATCAATGATATACAATCACTACTAGTGTATCACATCCACCACAATAGCATACAACTATTGTCTAGATATATATAGACTCCATAACAACCAAATCATCTAGTATCATCTTGCATTAATAGTGTCATCAATTGCATCACCTTAAAGCCATACTAACATAATGTGCATGCATCATATCTAAGTTGTACTGGTGTTATCTTGAGTATCATCTACGTCATCTTTAAGTCGTACTAGCATGATATAACTAGCATGATGCCAATGAATCATATCTAAGTTGTATGCCACCTTTAAGTTGTACTCGTTGTTAGAAAAATAGTATCGTGGAATAATAAAATAAAACAAATGCAGGAATAAAACATAGAAGATACACAATACAATAGAGACACAAATATACATGGTTCACCCAGTGTGGTCTACGTCCACAATAGAAATTTCTAGATCCTTCATTTTTATTATCCAACAAAATGAAGGGATACAACCTACAACACACTCTTTGTAACTTCCTCTTCTTTCTCTCACAATCTTCTCTCTCATAATCCAATATTCACAATGATACCTAGCCGTAATACAATTCCCTTATAAAAGAGGTTTGCCTTCTAGGGGGAAAAAACCTAACATAACTTCTATAGTCAGATCTGCGACCTTATAATGAACGGTCCAGATTTACTATGAAATTACAATATATATTTACAAGGCAATTTTTCATATAGGTGACACTGCCCCTGAACTCCTATCGGGAGCCTGCTTTCCCTGGACCCCGCAGGGGGGTAAATCCCCTTTGTGTGGAGGGGTGTATAGTATTCATGGGGTATAAACATGGATGAAAATAAATACCTCTGAATCAGGAAGATAATCAGGATCCACAATGAACAGTCTCCCACTTGGAGACTGATAAAAAAAACTCCACTATTGTTGTAGATATTGGACTATGATCCTTCTTAGACCTAAAAATTTTCTCATATTCACCTTCATTCTTGAATACCAACTGAAAATGAGCATGAACTCAATTTCTCCCTGGTTACTATCCTTGTTAACATGTCTGTAGGATTCTGGCTAGTATGTATATTTTCCAACTTCAAATGTCCATCTTCCAAGACAAATTGTATGAAATGGTACCTAAGTTGTATATTCTTAGTATTTGAATGAAAGGATGAGTTATTTGCAAGATGAATGACACTCTCACTGTCACAGTACAACCTTCCATTCTCCTACTTCTTTCTCAATTCCTCCATAAACCTCTGTAATCAAATCATTTCTTTACTAGCCTCTGTAGCAACAACATACTTTGCTTCTATTGTTGAAAGTGAAACAACATTTTGTAGTTTTGAAATCCAAATTATTGTAAAAACATACAGTACAAATGTATCATGTGGTTCTCCTCCTGCTATCTTTATCACCTGCCATATCTGAATCATCATATCCCTGTAGAATAGTGTCTGAACCTCAAAAACATAATGCATGACTAGAAGTACTTCTCAAATACCTGATAATCCACTTTAATGCTTCCAAATATTCTTTAACTGGATTTTTCATATACCTTCTCACAAATCCCACTGCATGTGCAATATATGGTCTTGTGAAAACCATCACATACATCAAGCTACCAAATGTTGATGAATAAAGGACCTTGGACATGTATTATATCTCCTCTTGGGTCTTGGGAAATATTTCCTTGGTTAATTTGAAATGGTTGGACAAAGGTGTACTAACTGGTTTTTCATTCTTCATTCTAAACCTCTCTAATTCCCTCTCTATGTACTCACCCTGAGACAATGTCAATTTGTGATTTTTCATGTCTCTTGTTATTCTCATACCAAGGATTTTATTTGCAGCACCCAAATCCTTCATCACAAATGAATTAGCTAATTTCTTCTTGATAACATGTATATCCTAGATATTAGACCCTGCAACAAGCATGCCATCTACATACAATAGGAAGATAATATAGCTTCCATTTTCTATTCTTTTAAAATAAACACAGTGATCAGAATGGCATCTATTGTAACCTTGTTCTGTCATAAAGCTATCAAACTTCAAATACCACTTCCTTGGAGCTTTCCTTAGGCCATACAATCTCTTCTTCAACCTGCATACCAAATTTTCTTTCCCTTTGACCCCATACCTTTGTGTGTACTGAATATAAATCTTTTCATCCAAATCCCCATGGAGAAAATTTTTTCTTACATCTAACTATTCAAGATGCAAATATTCTACTACCACAAGACTTAAAATAGTCTTAAATGAAGTCATCTTAACAACAAGAGAACATATTTCATCAAAATCTATACCTTTCTTTTATGCAAATCCCTTTACAACAAGTCTAGCCTTGTACCATTTTTTTCCTCCATCTTCTTCCTTCAACCTTGTAAACCCATTTATTCTGCAATGCTTTTTTTCCTACATGAAACTGAACCAAGTCCCAATTCTCGTTATTTATCAAGGAATCCATTTCCTCTTTCATGCCTTGCTCCCACTTCTTTTTAGTTTCTACCTAAATTTCTTCTTCATAACATTATGATTCACTAGAATCAGTCAACAATAAATAATATAATGAAGGAGAGTATTGTTCAGGGGGTCTACTTAACATGGTACATATTCTAACAAAACTTGTAGGAGTTTGAGGTACCTGATGCTCCTGTTGTTGTACATTTTGATTTTCTGGTACCCTTGGAATTTCTTTTTCAGTGATCTCATCAAGAACTGTGTATTTTGGTTTTTATTTTTCCTATTTATTTCCCTACAACTGATCTTTGCAACTGATCTTTGTACATGACCTTCTCATTGAATATCACATCTCTACTCCTAATGATTTTTTTATTTTCATAATCCCATAAGAGATAACTAAAATAATTAACACCGTATCCAATAAAGGTATACTTCTTGGATTTTTCCTCAAGCTTTGTTCTATTTTATTTATCAATATGGACAAATTCTTCACAATCGAAAGTATTCAAAAAATAATAGTTTACCTTTTTACATGTTCATACCTCCTCTGGAATTCCACCATCCAAAGAGCTTGAAGGTCCTATGTTTATTAAGTAAACAACAGTATTTACAACATCTGCCCAAATCTGTAAGGGAAACCCAACATTCAATATCATACTCCTTGCACGCTCCATGATTGTCTTGTTCATGCTTTATGACACACCATTTTCTTATGGTGTTCTTGGAAATATTTTCTCTCTACGTATCCCATGGTATGAAAATTAATCATGAAAATCCTTCTGCAATATTCACCTCCATTTTCTAATCTAATACACTTCAACCTTTTTCTTATTTAATTCTCAACCATAGCTTTCCATTTATTAAAAGAATCAAAAACATCATATTTTTGTCGAATGAAATAAATCCAAGTTTTTCTAGTTGCATCATCAATAAAGGTAAAATAATAATGAGTGACACCAAGATATGACATCTGAGATATTCCCCATACATATGTATGCACAATCTCTAACCTTTCATTCTTATTTTTTTTCCAACTCTGAAAAATATGACTCTCTTATGTTTTCCATAAACACAATGCTCATAGAAATCCAGAAATCCAAATCAATTTGTTTAATATCTGGCAAAAAAATTCTTTTTTGAATTATCTGCATCCCCTTCTCACTCATGTGTCCAATCCTATGACGCCACAATGTTGTATCCACTCCTGTAGAATCTAAATAGATAGAAGAGTCAATATTACCATTACATAAATACAATATACCTACCATCTCTCTGTTTGCTATCACAAGTGATCCTTTGGTGACCTTCCACACCTTATTTGTAAATATGGATATACAACTTGTTATCACTATAACAAATTTTTGGACTCCAAGTCTTGGGACTTAGTAGGAGGCTAAATCAGTATAGAGGAACGATAGAATAGTAGGTCGGGGCACATCTAGCAGATGAGGATAAATCTAGTGGAACGTGAAGTTGATGGGACCTAGCAAGTCACAGGTCGTGGGCACCACAGATACATGGTCATGGAACATATCGGGACGAGAACTAATGCGAAGGTTAATATTTTCAAAGTGGGCCGATAGGAATACCATGGTTTCGTCTCGAGGGCATGTGGCACTACCAAATGCATATCGGGAGGCAAAGCGGGTGAGCGTGAAACCACTCAATCACACCCCAATGTCATGTTTCAAAATATCATTAGATATCTCAAATCCAAGGGTCGCATGTGGAAAAGGAAAGTTGATGGCAAGTCAAATCACCTCGGGACACTTGCTTGGGTACTTTTCGTTCGTGCGATGCTGAGTGAGTGCCGCCAAAAAACTGATTCGAAGGCTCATTATTTGAAATCGATGGACGAATGTGATAAGCCATTATCCTTGCAAGGACTTTCGTCAGTATCCCATGATTGGCACTCAATGACAAATGTCATTCGAAACATGGGTGACATTAATCTGTTTTGGGTGATTAAAGTTTTATTACAGAATGAGGTAACTGTAAATCAAATCATTCGTCTGATTCTTGTACAACTAAGGGAGATAAGATAGCGTTTCCTGGAAAACCATAGGAAATTGAGAAGACAGATCTAGTGGCCTTCAACAATCCAGGATGTTCAAATAATCTGACAAAATTATCGATGGAGAAGAAAAAAAAGCTTGTTGCATGAGTATTGGCAACAAAATTTTGCACAGAGCCTGCAGATGAACCAGGGTCAGGTAAAGGAATTATACTCAATCCTATCATGAAGGATTTAATCATCAATGGATATGCAGAAAAATCTTACATGCAAGCTGGAGAAAGTAAAAGGAACAAGTGATGGAAGAAAGAGACCGAAGTTGAAATGATCGAAGGTACTGGAGAAAGTCAACATGTTTGGCTTGACACCTTAAAGGAAGAAATCACGAATCTGAAATAAATTACTAGCTAAATTAAGTGTCTTCCAGGAAATTTTTTGATGATGAAGACAAGTGCCATTTAGGGTAGAATATCAAAAATGTCAGTTTTTTTTTTATTATTATAACGTTCCCTAGAAAATAGGAGCTCAGTTGTTGTACATTACTCCTTCCATGTCCACTATCTATTTTTGGAATCTCGGGGAAGATGATCCATTTTGAATTCCCTATGTAACATATCTATATATACTATCAAAAGGATAAATGAATGGTTAGACTTACCGAAGAGGGGTCTTCCCTCATAGCAGGAGAACTTTGTAATTTCTTATGAAATTTAATATAAGGAGATAGGGTTTTTTGTAGATAGTCGAGATTCATCACGGTGTTGATGTTGAGTGTGTTTTCATGTCCTTCATATTTCATTAATGTGTTTTGCTGCTAGTAATAATATTTAAGTAATCGAAGGAATTCATTTTTGTTGGTGCTCCTTCTCACATCGATTATACATGTTATGTATCTTTGGTTATTGTTTCAGACATGACTCGTGATCGATGCTCTGTTTGCAGTAGCCAACCCGCATGTCTCCTCTTGCAATGCTTCACCAAGAGATTCAACCTCTATTAGACGCCTCTTGTTGATAGTAGTCTTTCCTTTCTTCTCCTCTGCCATCTCATATTACTTATTTGGCTCAACACCATACCTATTTTTCCTATGTTCCCTCTGGAAATACATAGCTTATAACTCTTCATACTTTTTCAGGAATGAACCCCATTGCCCAATGTCCCCGCTCTTTTGTTTTGTCCTACCACCTTTAAATTTTACACCACAATAGAATCTAACCTATATACACACATTGATAAATCTTATGAATATCCCAAATATTTGTATGTCCGAGAGAGCCCTCTCTAGTTAGAAAGGTCAGAATCCAACCTAAAGCTAGTTGAAATAGTTACCTTTGTCGTCTGTCTTCCAGCCAGGCATATTTACAGAGTGCTAACATTCTGGCCTCGCTATCGGGGACGAAATTGAAAAATTTTCCCTGGGAAATAACGACATGGTTGAGTTCTAAGGTCTAAGAGAAACAGACAATTAGGCACATATTGGCTGTATTCCTACTCTGGCAACTCTAGACATCAAAAAATCACTTTGAAGGTGATTCTACTGGTAGAAGAATCTAGAAATTTAAATTTTCATGGGTGACTCCACTCTCAATGACGAATCCAACTTCCAAGACATCATTGACGACTCCACTGTCCAAAGATGAGATCCTTGACAGAGGTATGAAAAGGCATCATGGAAGAAAAAAAGTACTTAAAATTGAGTTTTTTCCAAGACATTATATTGTTTGTTGTAAATTACCTCTGGTCCTTTCCTAAACATGCTAAACAAATTTTTCTTCACCTACTACATGAAAATGATGATCATGATAATCTTGAAATTGTATATCCTCCTCTTAAAATTATACAGATATCCCCTTAGTTCATCACTGATTTTGATCAAAATTTCCCATCTAAGCCATATGATAACCAAAACCAAGTTGATAAGCCTCATGAGACCAAGGCTGATATTTCACCTCCTATACTTGATCCAACACCCTCCAAGACCCAACACAGATACAAAACCTTAAAATTACCCCACATCCTTCATGATTTTACTCTAAAGTACTATGAATACCTACCTGTGTTTGATGGAGAACTTGGTGCCATCACAACTGAATAACACATCCAAGAGTTCAACCATTTTATATATTTGTTTGAGATTGACCATGATGATGTTTATATGAGGGATTTCTCTTAATTCTTGAAAGGAGATACCAAATAATGGTTTAAACATTTGCAACCAGGGACAATTATCTCATGGGAAGAATTAAAGAGTGTTTTTTCAAAGTTCTAGGGTAAGAAGAAATCTCTAGACCTATAGCTTACATAATTCTATGCCTTGAAAAGGCAACGAAATGAGACCATTTCCACATTCAGTAGAATTGTTTCCAGTATTTATTATGATATTCCCAAAGAAATTCAACCCACTGAAGTTGCTTCCATGCTCAAGTATGCCACTACTCTTCACCCAGGTTTGTCTTTCCTCCTGATGGAAAGAAAACCTGAGACCTTACAGTAAATGTTCAATGATGCTCAGGAGATTCAACACAATGTCCTAGCATGTGAACAAATTCGAAGTGAAGGGTTGGGTCTTCCAGGACATGAGAATGAATATGAACAAAGAACATTTGATTGGAATATTGAGCATAGAATTGATGATATCATAGGTCCTCTTGAAGTTTTGAATGTAAATGATTTTGCAAAGGATTATATCCCACTTATTGAAAAAGAGGGTACTTATGTAGTTTCTGATCCACCCCATGACAAGCATGGATCTGATTGTTTCATATATTCATTTGTAGATAAACAAGAAGATGAGTTTGCAAATTAGTTTTTTGTGGAACAGGTTGATGTCCCAATATTTTTCTTGTTAGAAAATATTGCAGATGTTGTTGATTTTCTTATATATGATGAATATGATGATGATTATGATGATGACCTCCTAGAACAACCAACTTCATTTCCTCTATCAGAAAATGCACTTTTTTATCAATATAATGAGAGCAATCAACCTACATTTCACAGTTACAGAGAAGAAAGTATCGAATCAGTTGAAGGTAATTCTTTACCTTTATGCTTTTCTTCATTTAAATTTTTGAAAGAAAATTCTAAGATCATCATCGAAGCAATGGAATGCGTGTTGATGTCAAATCACACTGATTCACTGGAACAAATTGACAAGAAATTGCAGCAATTCTCATGTGTTTGATGACCCCGTCAGTTATTATGTAGAAGGTCTTGTCAGTTCAAAATTACAACCATTGGTTGAAGATGAACTTGAAAATGAGTGTGTTCACCAATCCAAAGAAATTGAAAATTGTGCATATGAAAAAAGTGAATAAAATGAAGAAGGTTTTGAATCAGGTGAAAGAACCTTATCACTATGTTTTTCTTCTTTCAAATCGCTGAAGAAAAATGTTTATAATGTTTCAAATCAGAAATCCTCTAGACATGATGTTGAATATTCATAATACAGTGGACTTGCAAATAAAAACCATCTTCCATTATTTTTTTCTTCCTTTGAATTGTTGAAATCAAATCATGAGATAACAAAGGAAGAAGGAAAGTTTGACTGCAATGGCACTACTTTACATGAGCAAATTGTTGTCAGTGAGGAAGATCAACAATCTTCACATGCATTTAATGATCACGTGGATGATTACATGGAAGGTTATTTTAGTTCATATTTATAGCCTGTGCTTAAATACCAACTTGAAAATGAAGATGAAGCTAAGAAATAAATTGTTGTTAAAGGTCATTTTCCTTCTCCTGAACTTAATGAAAATATACAAGACAAAGTGTTTCAAAGTTGTCTTTCTTCCCCTATGAATTATGTGGCTCTTCAACTTATAAGTGGCCTAGACAGAGATGAGGTTTATGAAACTGCATATATGGAAACTTCAAGCAGTGAACAAACAAATGACATAGAGTTTCAGGAAAGCAACAAAATAGTGTATGCCACTTTTCAATCAGAAATATAGAAAGATAATAAAGAGGCAGCTGTTTTATTTGATTCACTTGAAAACCATGGTTTTGAGAAAGCATCCATGAGAAATTTGGAAAGTGAAATAGTTCATGTTGTTATATTTCCACATTTGCAAGAATATCATGAACATGAACTTATTCCCCTTCGTTCATTTGTAAGCCAAAATGAGAGTCCTCAAGCAAATTTCCAGAAGGTTAATAAAACCAAACCACAATTGTTTAATGAACAAGAGGATAGTCTTGATACACATAATCTAGTTGTCATATCTGAAGATGTTCAAGGATGTATGAATGTTTTTGATGATATGCATGGGAGAGTAGATAAACCTATTATTGCTATTTCATTTGAAAATGTTCTCAGAACAAAATAAATAGAGCAAGAATAACAAACACTTATTAAAGAGGCTTGTCTTTCTGTTTTTTTTCATCAAGAAGAAATGATTTTCCATGGTTTTCATGACCCTGTGGCATGTTATATGGAAAATTCTAACAATCAAAATTTAAGGCTTAGGATGGATTGTAAGCTCAGAGATGAAGATAATGGCCAATCAACGTCAGTATTAGATATGGATTGTCTTGCACCAGAGGTTTCTTTTCAGACAATGTTGTCTTCTTATTCAGGAGGTTGTTACTTCCAGTAGTCTCAGCAGATTTATCAGCCTCTTGATGGAAATCAATAGGGTAAATCGCATGAAATCTAGAATGCAGTGGAAGAAGTGAAACATGGATTTCGTCTTATGCATGTGTTGAAAGATCCATTTGCAATTTTGCTAGAAAAAATAAACAGTACCAATGTTTTTGAAATTCTAAGATTCAAATTCATATATAAGTTCTCGAATGTGTTATTAGTGAACAATCTTAGGAGAAAGCATGCGCAAAGAAAATAAGCAGTGGGTAAAATTCTGGCATGGCTACATTGGCATTTTGATTTCACTTGATTGGCAGTACATTTGACTAGTTAGGGTAGGTAGGCACAAATAAGCTCGTGGATCGGGCATGTTCTAGTTTACGTCCCCAAATAAAGTATCCAGTTGTATGATTAGTAGTGCATCCAACCTCTAGGTAAGAGTGGTATGCAGAATTTGGTTTTCAATGGACATTGGTGATATGTCAAGGTACGACACACACCTTTTGTGAGAGAAGCTCCAATGGATAAGGTTCAAGGTCTGTTGTTCTTTGCTACCTCGCAGGGTGGATAGAATCCCTAGTTGGAGTCCATGTTATCACTGTAAAAATATTTTGGACTCCAAGTCTTAGGACTTAGTAGGAGGCTAAATCAGTATAGAGAAGCGATAAATTAGCAGGCGAGGCCACATCTAGTGGACGAGGATAAATCTAGTGGAAGGTGAATTTGATGGGACCCAACGGGTCACAGATCATGGGCACCAAATATCGACGGTCGTGGAGACTATCGGGATGAGAACTAACGTGGAGGTTAGTCTTTAGAAAGTGGGCCGATAGGAATACCATAGGTTCGTCTCGAGGGCACGTGGCTCCACTAGATGCATATTGGGGGAAAAGAGGGTGAGCACGAAACTTCTCAATCACACCCCAATGTCACCTGTCAAACTATCATTGAATATGTCAAATCCAAGGGTCGCATGTGGAAAGGGAAAATTGACAGCCAGTCAAATAACCTTGGGACACTTGTTTGGGTACTTTTCGTCTATGCGATGTCAGGTGAGCACCACCAGAAAACCGATTTGAAGGCTCATCATTTGAAATCAATGGTCGAACATGATAAGTCGTTATCCTTTCAAGTACTTTCATCAATAGCCCATGATTGGCACTCAATGACTACTGTCATTGGAAACATGGGTGACATTAATCTGTTTTGGGCGATTAACGTTTTATTACAGAATGGGGTAGCCGTAAATAGAATCATTTGTCTAATTCTTGTACAACTAAGGGAGATAAGATCACTTTTCCTGGCGAACCAGAGGAAATGGAGAAGACAAATCCAATGCCCTTCAACAAACCGAGATGTTCAAATGATATGACAAAATTATTGATGGAGAAGAAAGAAAAGCTTGTTGCACGAGTATTGGAAACAAAATTTCACACACAACCTATAGATGAACCAGGACATGGTAAAGGAATTAGACTAAATCCTATCATGAAGGATTTAATCATCAACGAATATGTAGACGGATCCTACATGCAAGTTGAAGAAAGTAAAAGGAACAAGCGGTGAAAGAAAGAGATCAAAGATGAAATGATCGAAGGTACTAGAGAAAGTCAACATGTATGGCTTGACACGCTAAAGGAAGAAATCACGAATCTGAAATAAATTACAAGCTAAATTAAGTATCTTCCAGGAAATTTCGTGATGATGAAGACAAGTGGTGTTCAGGGTAGAATCTCGAATATGTTATTTTTTTTTTTATTATAATGTTCCCTATAAAATAGGATCTTAGTTGTTGTACGTTACTCCTTCCATGGCCACTATCTATTTTTGGAATCTTAGGGAAGATTATCCGTTTTGAATTCCCTATGTAATGTATCTATATATACTATCAAAAGGATAAATGAATTGTTGGAATTACTAGAGAGAGGTGTGCCCTCATAGAAGGAGAACTTTGTAATTTCTTATGAAATTTAATATAAGATGATAAGGTTTTTTGTAGATAGTCGAGATTCATCACGGTGTTGATGTTCAGTGTGTTTTCATGTCCTTCATATTTCATGAATGTGTTTTGATGCTAGTAATAATCTTTAAGTAATAGAATAAATTCGTTTTTGTTGGTGGTCCTTCTCACAACGATTATACTTGTTATGTATCTTTGGTTATTGTTTCAAACTTCACTCGTGATCGATGCTCTGTTTGCAGTAGTGAACCCTCATGTCTCCTCTTCCAATACTTCACCAAGAGATTCACCCTCTATTAGACGACTCTTGTTGATAGTAGTAATTCCTTTCCTCTCCTCTTCCATCTCATATTACTTATTTGGTTGAACACCATACCTATTTTGCCTCTGTTCCCTTTGGAAATACATATCTTATAACTCTTCGTACTTTTTCAGGAATAGACCCCATTGCCCAATGGCCCTTCTCTTCTGTTTTGTCCTACCACCTTTAAATTTTACACCATGGTAGAATCTGACCTTTGTACACACATTGCTAAATCTTCTAAATATCCCAAATAGTTGTGTGTCCGAGAGAGCCCTCTTTGGTTGGAAAGGTTAGAATCCAAACTAAAGCTGGTTGAAATAGTTACCTCTATCGTCTGTCTTCCATACATACATATTTACAGAGTGCTAACACAACCTTCACTTGCCAACTTCCCAGTTGAATTTTTTTTTTCCTTAGATCTGGAACATGTCTTACCTCTTTCAACAACCATTGGTTTCCATTCATTTGCTTTATTTTTACCTTTCCCATTCCAACAATTTTTCATGGTGCATCATCACCCAAATAAACCTGTCCAAAATCACCTTGAAGATAGTCTAGCAAATGTTTCCTATGGGGTGTGGAATGGAATGAGGCCCTTGAATTAACTACACACGACTCAAAAATATTATCTACAAACACAATCAAACCATCTTGTAACACATCACCTATTACATTTGCTTCCTGATTTTTCTCTTGTTGTCCATCTCTTTATTTCTTTAGAGCTCTACAATATTTCTTTAGATTTCCTTTCTTCCCAAAATTCCATCTCTCTATCTTTTCCATTCTAGATTTGGATCTTCCCTTCCTATAATTCCTGTGGTTCCCTAAGCCCTTTCCTCTATCCTTTTGTCTTCCCCTGTTCTCCATGTTTAATGCATTACCTGATGTCTCACCTATGCTTTTCCATCGCATTTCCTCGCTAAGGATAACACCAACAACATCATCAAATTCTAGAGTGTTTGAACAAGATACAGAGTTACTTAGAGCCATGACCAATCCATTCCATATTTTTGTCAATGAGCACAATATTAAAAGAGCCCTGACCTCATCATCAAAGTCCACTTTTACAAAACTTAGTTGATTAGTAACCATATTAAATTCATTTAAATGATATGCAACAAACCCACCTTCTGACATATTATATTAAATAATCTGTTCATTAGAAATACCTTATTGGATGTCGAGGGTTTTTCGTACAGTTTAGCCAATGCATCCATCATCTCCTTCATTGTCTTTTCTCTTGAAATATTTAAAGATACTAATGTTTCTAGGATCAACCGTATTGTTCCTAGTGCCTTTATGTCAAGAAACTCCCATTCTTTGTCCTTCATGGTCATCATCTTCTTTGATATTCCGCCCAATGGTAGGAATAGATCCTTCTGATATAAATAATATTCCATTTGCATCTTCCATAACTGTTAGTTTTTTTCGTTAAATTTATCGACCCTAAACTTTCCATCTTCCGCTATTTCTCCCACTCGAACCACTAACCCTCTTTTCCTGTGAGTTACCTTTTGTTCTGATACCAATTGTTAGAAAAAAGGATTGCATAACAATAAAATAAAACAAATGCAGAAATAAAACAAAGAAAATACAAAATACAATAGAGACACATATACATGATTTACCGAGTGTGGGCTACATCCACCAGATAAATTTCCAGGTCCTTCCTTTTTATTATCCTTCAAAATGAAGTGATACAACCTACAACATGTTGAGCACTCAACACAACTTAAAAATCCTTATCAATGTTTTTCACTTTTTGGGTACCACTTGACCTTCTGCACTGTCTGACTCAATTTCATTTTTGGAAATCTTTTTTCTTTGTTTATTTTCATGACTCTCATCACCTATTCAGGTTTGTTTGAACTTATGAAACCCCATGACTAAAATACCTTAACACATGAATTAAGAATCGACAGCCAAACACTCCAGCCAACACCCTCATGTTTGGCATTGAAAATATTTCAAAGAAGAAAAAGGAACCACTCGAAAAACCAAAATCGTCAAGCACCGATCTTCATCGGCATCAACAAAAGGCAGTTCTAGTTTATGTAAGTTTTTCGCATAAATGTTTGAGAGATAGCCGATCCCCTTCGGCATCGATAAAATATGAGGAGGACAGACGTTAATGAAGGACAAAAAGAAATCGTCGATAGACTATGCCTGACACACTTTATCGAGATCGGGGAAGACCTATAAGGATCATAACAAACATTTTTTACCATGATAAATTTATTCCCAATCGTCAATCCCCGATGCATTTTTGGCATCGAGAGTTTTTCGAGAGAGCTGATCCAAGAGCGCTTGGGTAGGTTTATCGTCGATCATCGATCCTTGACACTTTTCGGCATCGACAAGCTAGGATTTGGTTTTAGAACGAATATCTTAAGGAAAGTCCCGACCCCGACAAATACGAGAGAATTAATTCATTGGTGTCCAACGCCATGTGTCTTTACCAGGTAAGAGGGTCGTACGGTCTAGTCATATCCTGAGTCATTCTTGGTTCCATATGTCCTAGTAGCACCTTTGAGTCAGCTTTGTTGTGTCAGCACTATATGGTAAGATCAATCGGTGTCAAACCTTTGCAGGAGGATATCAACGAAAAATTTCATAACATAATCATGAACCTCGATCCACCCACTGAAAGAGTGACATAGCGGGACGTTTTCAGCATTAGGTACAATCAGATTCTAAGCATTTAAGGGGATAATTAATACCCGATATTGCATTAGTTTTTACCTTGTGCGCCAATCAAAAAAACATTTTTGAAATCATCAATAGACCACATCACCACCCGTGCCTCCACCGTCAGCCCATGATGAATTTAAGTTCTAAATATTCAGCGACAAATTTATTGAAAACTCACTCATAACCGGAATTGAATGGTTGATGCGACACAGTAAGATATTTCCTATTTAAAATCTCTTGAACCATTTTGAAAAAATTCATTATGTGCATAAGAGAATTCTAGAGCATCTGAAGGAGAAAATTGAGCAACGTGAAGACTATATCGACCCCATGATTATCAAAAAACTGGGTTTTAACAAGATTCATAGGTATGTATCCAAGTCTGTCAATTCGTTGGCTATAATTTGTATGTGTTTGTCTGGTTTTTTACACAGTCTATAAAATTTTTCTTAAGTTATAGGAACAATTCCACCCAGAAATCAAACCACCAGACGCTCACTGAGAGAACCAAAGATAAAATAACCATAAATAGGCAACGATTCTTCTCCAGGGACCGCGAGGCAGTTAGAGTACGTCCCTAGGATGGATCCTGTCATCAAGACAACAACAAAGAAAGATTTCATCCAGCCTCTGGCCTTTAGCGATACAGAGAGAAGCACCATATCCAAGGTAGTTCTCCAATAGTGGGGGGATCTTTTCAACATGATTAGAAGAGAAGAATACCCTAAGTATATCCCACACAATGACCTGGATGTAAGGGCTCTCGATGACTAGGTGTTCCCCAACATCTGATGATCATATTTACACATGGTGGCGAGAAAAACCTCTGTTTTCCCCTGCATAGAGGTCCTGAAGTTGCTCATCGACCACATGTATGGGAATAAATGTTTGATTAACGATGATAATGGAAGGTGTGTTGAATTTTTCCTCCCGACAGAGGTCAATAAATAGTACAAGCTTAGGGACCTGGAGGAGCGGCTCAACACAAAATTCATGGTGAATTTATATGAACTCCATGACACCAGCCGATTGATGGCCTCATGGTGGAGGGAAGACAAGAAATTCACCAATTGGAGCAGTGGATGGTGCGGGACAATTAACCTGAGAGAGCCATACATATATTTGATGTCTCTCATCTTCTAGCTATACGGAGAGAAGGATTACTCCAAGTTTTCAGAAGCTTGGATGCCTTTGGCATACATAGTTGCAATCGTTGGGTGCGCTTCAACTGAGGAGAAATAATACCCAAAAAACTAAGGATTTGTGTGCAGCAGGCTCAGACGTCGAAGGAAGGAGAGGCACCAACTTTCTACATGGCCTCGTACATGCTCAATGTCATGTGTGCTAGGAACGTCTTCACTGACATGAATCTGATATGGCATGATGCAGAGCTCCCAGTCCATGTCTACTTCAACATGTTATGTGAAAATAGGTATAAGAAATAGTACTCCCTCATATGCAATGAATTCATCACCCATATTTATTTTATTATTTTTAAGAAGGAATGCCCAAGGCTATCGACGGTAGCCAAGAAAATGATATCCAAGGTATCTGATTGGTACTTGGACAAGCGTGCCAACTAAATCAGAGTGTTTGGGGCCACTAGAGCCCCACATCTCCTAGAAGCTCATGTCCCATACTAGCTCGTTGTGGGAGAAATTTGTTATCATACCATCTTGCAAGGCTACAACGCCACCCTGGTCAAAGATAAGAAATTAGATTTCATACCCTATGGTTTCCATGTAGGGTTCTATTTGGTAAAGTATACTGCTCAAGATAAACAAGAAGGGTTAATCCAACTCAAATTTAGGTTCCCGACAAGACGATTCTGCAAGCACGATCCAATGGGCCTGGTCCTACAACATGCTTCATAAGTGTCATCCTATTGGCCGTATGATCACGATAAGTTCGAGGGTGAAGTCTTCATAGAGAAATCCTGGGACTAAGATGAGGTGGTGAAAAGGATGGTCGACCCAAAAATGACTAGTTTCAAGGCCATGATCATGGATGAATAGGCAAAAAAAATAGATCAGTCAGCTCAAGAGGCCCTCAGAGCCAGGGAAGAAATCAGAGCAACAGAGGTAACAACGGTGCAGAATAGGGGATTGGTTTTGACACCGAAGGCACATGAAAGGGGATTTATCCTTATGGAATAGGCACACAGAGTAATTGATCAGCTGCAGAATGACCCAGACCTTGTAGAGCTGAAAAGGGTTCTTGTCGATAGCCCAATCAAAAGCCGGGAAGGACCAAGCAACCCGGGCTATAAAAATTGGAGAAACCACAGGGTCGGATAACCCTAAAGTTTCAACACCACGGGTAGGATCATCAGGGGGTTTTTCGACTCAGCCTAGAATAGTGAGGACATCAGGGAGAGAAATTGCACCAAACCCCTTACACGACTTAATAATGAACTATGATTATGAGGAGAGTTTGGAGGTTTCCATGGTGAATATGGTACATATTACAGAGGAAAAGGAACCCGAGATAGTATCCTCCCCAGCTCTCAATGCTCCAATTCAAAGCCTTCCACAGAGTGACCAGGAGGTTGAGAGTGTCTTAGACACTGAGCTACTCGATGCACCGAGTACCCAAGTGGATAGCCCGAAGGATGAGCTAGGTTATCCGAAATCGGATTCAGAAGCATGTCAGGGCATGAAAAATGCTCAAAAATGAAAGTGCTCAGAATTCGACGAAACCAACACCATTGCGTCTGACTCGTCTTCTTGATTCCGGTGGTATAATTTTTTTTGTCAAACAGAGTCCGTATGGAGAAGATATCGCATTCTGTCCGCCAAGCCAAATAGGCAAAATTTTGGATGTTGACTGTACCTGTCCGTATAGTCCGTACATGACATGTGTCAGTTCGTACGATGACACATGGCAGGTCCGTACGAAGACACGTGGCAGATTCCGTACAGGACACGTGGTGGCTCCAGAGCGTGACACGTGTCAGGCTAATTTGGCATTTTTGGCACGCAGTTGGACCAATCCTGAAGTGACATGTGTCACCACTAGAAGGGTGACACGTGGCATGGATGACGTCAGTGGATGACGTGGCTTGATTGACATGGCAGTTGACAGAGTGTATGGCAGCGACGCATGGTAGTGACGTGGGCCAATCAGCGATGGACACGCGGCATGATCTTGTTGGTTGATAATCATCGAATCAGATACTGACATGTGGTGTTTAATTGGCAAGTGATTGGGTGCCACGTGCCCAATCATGGGTTGCCACGTGGGAACCAGGTATTGGCTCGTTGTTGTTGGTTGAATTGTTCAAAATTTTATGGCTCACGCGGCATGATCTTGTTGGTTGATAATCATCGAATCAGATGATGACATGTGGTGTTTAATTGGCAAGTGATTGGGTGCCACGTGGCCCAATCACGGGCTTCCACGTGGCACCCAGGTATTGGCTCGTTGTTGTTGGTTGAATTGTTCAAAATTTTATGGCTCAGACAGGAATTGAACCCGTGACCTCCGGGTGGCCGAAAGGACTGGCAGGGCTGGGCTAGCCACCCGCCCCGCTTGTGTTTCTTGTTAATCATACGGCACAATATTTATTTGAATTTTCCTTTTGTGTTAAATGGCGGGGGGGTGGGGGCTGGGGCTAGCCCCGACCCCCGGTTATATGTAATATATGGGACCACCCACTATGCACGGGCGCGAATGTTAAACATTGTGCGCAGGATTATAACATTTGAACCGTAGTTTATTTGTAACCATTATACAGTTGGCGTGGTTCAATACGTATGCGATTTCAATTGTAACTAACGGTTATAACCGTTAACAATGTATGCACGGTTTTTATAATATACCATGTGACCGAGCACGAGTTTGGTGTTTTTAGGCCAGCGCTTAGCCTTTGGCTAGCGCTTGGGCCATATTATGAGTGCCATGTGACCTTTTAAAGGGGGCGCGCCTAGCCTTTGGGGGCTTAAGCCCGAAATTGGTTTAAAAAAATGGTTTTAATAACTATTATATAGTTTGAAGTGGGTTTTTTAACCACTTCTTGATTTATTAATGTAATTTAACCCATTTTTAATGTAATTGGGAGTTATTGGGCTTTTTTAGAGCCTAATTTTTGGGAGGAAGTTGGAGATGGATAACCAACTTTCCCAACTATTTAACCAAGGCCATGTTGAGGCCATTTTTGGAGCTTTTGGACAGCTTTTGGACGGTTTTGGAGAGCAGAGATGGTGAGTCAAAGCCAGGTCTAAGCCAGTTTGAGGCAGGGAAGCTGTTGAGGAGGAGATGCTGTCGGACAATTTCTGAGAGCTCGGGACATCCGTTTCAGGTGCCGTAAGTTGTGCAAGATTCTAGAGATCTGGGCGAACATGACCCGATCAGTCTAGAATCCATTTGGCATTGTAAAGATGTACTAATAAGCTTTCGAAAAGAAATAAAGAAGCCTCCCTCACAGAGAAAAGGCCCGGAGATGTAGGCAAAGTTGTGTCGAACTCCGTTATCAACCTATGCATTATGGTTTGTTGTTTTTCATTGCATTTCAGATATGAAATTATGTCTATGGCTGTATAATTCATTCTCTTTTCTCGTTCTTTCGTTAAGTTTTCCCAATGGTCAATTAATGCATGCAAATAAAAACTCAACCATAAGTCATTTCGAAAAATCCTGACGGATCAAGTGGTATCAGAGCTAGTTGACGTTTGGAATTGAGTTTGCATGTTAACCAGGGAAGAGCACATCTCAAGGAGGAAAATGGCATCTACAGAAGGACTTTCTCAATATGAGAAGGAGTTCAGAGATTCGGTGTTTTCCATGGCCGAGATGGTGAAGGTGTTGTATGAAGACTACTTGGAATGAAAGAGCACGGTTCAAGTGAAAGCTTCGAAGAACAACAAAGGAAAAGAAGAATTGAAGGAAGTGCCTTCTATATCTGTTTCAGACAACATATCTGAGGTATGCAGTGAAGGTTTCTCAACAAATATTCCTCATTCTCATCAAGTTGGTTTTGGTGAATTCGAAAAACACACAAAAGGTGTAGGTTTGAGAATATTAACCAAGATGGGTTATGAAAAAGGAAAGGGCCTTGGACGTCGAGGTCAAGGCATTGTAAATCCTATTGAGGTTGAGGAAAGGCCTCGATACTTAGGATTGGGATATGAAAGAGGGGACCTTGGAGAGACTTCCAAGATGGGTTCCAAATCTTCGGAAGCAAGTGATGCTTCAAATGGCCAACTTAAGACATTGCGAGAACACTTCACAAAAGTAAATGGCGCATCACTTCAAGGTTGCGGTAGTGAATGCAATTCGTCTCCAAAGAAAAGTGAAGATCAGCATGGAAGGTATAATGGTCATGTTTTTGTTAATTCTCCTTTCGATTATAACAAGAATAATCAAGTAAATCGAAACTTGTGGAAACTTTATCCATGTGCTTATTATCATTCACCTAAGCATTGTGTTGCCAAGTGTTGGAAGAGACAAACTTTGTATAGGAAACCTATGTCGTCCAAGAAGGAAACACGACGTAAAGTCTCAAGTCCACAATGGAAGAAGGAGAAGGTTAAGCAGGTCTGGATGCCAAAAACTCGTTGTACGTTTTACAGCAAGAGTGGACATCAAGAGGCTAGTTGTTGGAAGCTTAATCCAAAGCTTCATCCAAAGAAGGACAAAAGGATTTTGCATGCACCCACGAAGGAGGAAGGATTACTAGCGAAGAAAGAAGAACACCGTGAAGGAAGGAAAGCAATCACTTGGTTCTGCCAGAAGTGGATGTCTCAGCTTCATTGTGTTTTTCTTCCCCTGATGTAATCATCTTTCAGAGACAAAGCGCAAGCTGGGTGGCCTATCTCGAGCTTGTCGAGTGGTCAGTAACATTTTGGGGACCAAAAGATCTTATTGTTGGGAGGTGTGATCCAAAATTGGATTCAGAAGCATGTTAGGGCATGAAAAATGCTCAAAAATGAAAGTGCTCAGAATTCGACGAAACTAACACCATTGCATCCGGCTCGTCTTCCTGATTCCGGTGGTATAATTGTTTTTGTCAAACAGAGTCCGTATGGAGAAGATATCGCATTCTGTCCGCCAAGCCAAACAGGCAAAATTTTGGATGTTGACTGTACCTGTCCATACATTCCGTACAGGACACGTGTCAGTCCATACGATGATGCGTGGCAGGTCCATACAAAGACACGTGGAATATTTTGTACAGGACATGTGGCGGCTCCAGAGCGTGACACGTGTCAGGCTGATTTGGCATTTTTGGCACGCAGTTGGACCAATCCCAAAGTGACACGTGTCACCACTAGAAGGGTGACACGTGGCATGGATGATGTCAGCGGATGACGTGGCTCGAGTGACGTGGCATTTGACAGAGCGTACGGCAGTGACGTGTGGCAGTGACGTGGGCCAATCAACGATGGACATGTGGCATGATCTTGTTGGTTGATAATCATCGAATCAGATGCTAACATGTGGCGTTTAATTGGCAAGTGATTGCGTGCCACGTGGCCCAATCATGGGCTGCCACATGGCACCTAGGTATTGGCTCGTTGTTGTTGGTTGAATTGTTCAAAATTTTATGGCTCGGATGGGAATTGAACCCGTGACCTCCGGGTGGCCGAAAGGACTGGCAGGGCTGGGCTAGCCACCCGCCCCGCCGGTGTTTCTTGTTAATCATACGACGCAATATTTATTTGAATTTTCCTTTTGTTTTAAATGGCGGGGGGGTGGGGGCCAGGGCTAGCCCCGACCCCTGGTTATATGTAATATATGGGACCACCCACTATG
This sequence comes from Picea engelmannii, assembly GCA_009831015.1. Taxonomy (NCBI): domain Eukaryota; kingdom Viridiplantae; phylum Streptophyta; class Pinopsida; order Pinales; family Pinaceae; genus Picea; species Picea engelmannii. Next base: position 746,082 of record ML784879.1, on the reverse strand, counting down.
CACGGGTGCGAATGTTAAACATTGTGCGCGGGATTATAACATTTGAACCGTAGTTTATTTGTAACCATTATACAGTTGGTGTGGTTCAATACGTATGCGGTTTCAATTGTAACTAACGGTTATAACTGTTAACAATGTATGCGCGGTTTTTATAATATACCATGTGACCGAGAATGAGTTTGGTGTTTTTAGGCCAGCGCTTAGCCTTTGGCTAGCGCTTGGGCCATATTATGAGTGCCATGTGACCTTTTAAAGGGGGCACACCCAGCCTTTGGGGGCTTAAGCCCGAAATTGGTTTAAAAAAATGGTTTTAATAACTATTATATAGTTTGAAGTGGGTTTTTTAACCACTTCTTGATTTATTAATGTAATTTAACCCATTGTTAATGTAATTGGGAGTTATTGGGATTTTTTAGAGCCTAATTTTTGGGAGGAAGTTGGAGATGGAAAACCAACTTTCCCAACTATTTAACCAAGGCCATGTTGAGGCCATTTGTGGAGCTTTTGGACAGCTTTTGGACGGTTTTGGAGAGCAGAGATGGTGAGGCAAAGCCAGGTCTAAGCCAGTTTAAGGAAGGGAAGCTGTTGAGGAGGAGATGTTGTCGGACGATTTCTGAGAGCTCGGGACATCTGTTTCAGGTGTCGTAAGTTGTGAAAGATTCTAGAGATCTGGGCGAACATGACCCGATCAGTCTGGAAGCCATTCGGCATTGTAAAGATGTACTAATAATCTTTCGAAAAGAAATAAAGAAGCCTCCCTCACAGAGAAAAGGCCTGGAGACGTAGGCGAAGTTGTGTCGAACTCTGTTATCAACCTATGCATTATGGTTTGCTATTTTTCATTGCATTTCAGATCTGCAATTATGTCTATCGCTGTACAATTCATTCTCTTTTCTCGTTCTTTCGTTAATTTTTCCCAATGGTCAATTAATGCATGCAAATACAAACTCAACCATAAGTCATTTCGAAAAATCTTGACGGATCACTAGGATAGGGTGAACAAGAAGAAGGAATTCCACAACAAGAAACCGACATCTCGACAGCCGATTATCAAGTAAGTACCAAGCCTCCCCCTGATTCATCAATCTTATCTAGTACTTTACTTACCGATGAGAAACAACCAGAGGAAAAAAATTCAGGACATACATAAGAGGTTCAAGAACCCATCCTTGAACAGATTTACACCATTGGGAGCCTGTGAAACACACTTACTTGGGGAGAGAAACAAATCCTCGAACCTGTGGATGAGGTCATTGATATACAGGCCATCACCTACAACCGAAAGAGGAAATCCATCATGAAGAGAACCACCAAGAAGAGGAGGCTTACTCTGAAAATCTCCATCCTCATCACCACAGAGGAGAAATTGATTACGATGAAGCATGCCAAGACATTCAATCTTATCAGTGCAAGGATGGAAATCATAGATGCCACCATGGATAGAGAAAGGACATATGAAGAGGATTTGGTCATTGTGCTAAAGGATTTGGATCATCTACGCCATTTGGAAAAATATTAGCAGGACTCCATGCAGGCTATGATGTTCTTGAGAAGCGAATTCAAGGATTCCTACAGTAAATTCACGAATGAGAGACACCTTTTCACTGCAGAGATAATCTATTTCCAAAAATACACCCTTATGGCGTTGGTTACGTGCAAGGATATGGAAATATGGTATGAGAATGCACACAAAGCTATGGAAAGGATTGATTACATCAGTGAGGTTCAACATGGTCGAGACGTCGAAGAGAATGAAATTCAGGTACTAAGGGATAGTAGCATCGACCGCATAAATAAGTCGACCGGATACTAGGTGAAAATGGCCCAAGAACCTCATCAGGAAATCCAAGAGAAATGGGCCAATTGTGAAAGGATATGGACCAAGATTAATCGGGCGATGAGAGACAATGACCTCCCAGAATTCAGCACACCCGAGGAATTTCTTGACTTGCATGACATAGTCAAACTACATGCCGAACAAGACTCATCATGGGCTGTGGAGATAGAAAAGGCGGCGAACATGGTGCTAGGTCAAGTAAAAAAGTTCATGGAGCACCCGATCAAGGATAAAAAAATGTTACAATAGTTAAGTGATAAAGTATTCAAGTATCGGGCACAGGCAGTGGAGATAAAGGAGATCCTTTCGACCCCAATGGACCAACATAGATTCCCATATGCCAACACATGTGAGGAAATTTTCATCAAATGGTCGAAGTATGAGAAGAGTGATCCACTCAAGTGAAACCATTTGATGAATCTTAGAATACTGAGAGATGAAAGTACCATGTGGCGATGTTTTTTTTTACTTAGCTTTCACTTTTGATAATTATATTTAGTTAATAATTTGTTATAAATAAGGGGATCGACCTGTTAGAAAGGGTCGATGGTTTTTGGCAAAGACCCTCATTTTTGGATTTGTAAAGAACTATTTTGGATCTACCTTAATTGAGAAGTCTTGTTTAGGACCAGAGACAAGTTTATGTTTTTCATCAAAAGCATGTGTGGTTGGATCTAAGGAAGAATTATTTCTGACTTTATCTCATGAGTGGATGTTGTAACGAGTAAGAGCCTCTGAATCTATTGATAATTTATCTGATTCAATATTCTTATAGTTCTTGTCTCTAATTATGGAAAGAAAATTGTTGTGTTAATGTGTGATTGGTTATTAGAGATAAGGAAACTATTTTTTTTTCCATCATTTTATTACATGTATGTTCTCTTCTGATAAATTGTATCTCAGTCAATAATTGAAATGCCAGCAAGTTGATGTATTAGTACTAGGCTTGTCATAGGTGTAAGAATCATTGTCTAAATGCTTGAGAATGAGGGTTATCCCAAGTTCAACCTTCTTCAATAGTTAAGCATTTCCCCTTTGTTACCCAACTGGTTTATACCAGCATTTATCTTGTAATGGTCCCACCTATAAGAGAAAATACAAAAAAGAGAATGTTCAAACTGAAGGAGGATCTTTCACAAGAAGACATCCTGTCAATCACTACGTAAATCCCATTGATTAATTGGTTGGATCGCAAGATATGGAGAACCATTCCACCATTAAATGGTGCAAAGTCTAATTGGGCCTCGGTGGTGGGTTTGGTTCCTATTGTTGAGTTAAAGGGATTTAGGACCCCTCAACAGAATTGGTGCTAGAAGGAGGGCCTCAAGAATGAATGGATGACAATATTTTTGATATAATATTTTGCACAACATGTAGATTCAAAATATCCCACATGCATGTATATTCATTCTCAAGACAACCCACACACACTGAGTACTCTTGAAATGAGTAACTCACCCCATCAATAGGAAGAACATTTATTTCCTGAGATACCTTACGCTCTTCCCCACGAGGAGTTGAACTAGTTCAGAAGAATCACAAGAGCTTACACCCAACAAATTGAAGCACTACCATTAGCTTTGTTACTTCTTCGTAGAATAAAAATAAGTAGACCAGTGGTCGAAACCCCCGACCAGGTTTTTTTTCACACAGTAGAAGACCTGATATATTTCTCCCTCACTGAAATTGAACATCCTCTTAATCTAATTCCCGAAACACCAGCCGATAACTGCTCTGAGCCCTATGATTTGTCTAATGAGGAAGGGTTTAAATCAGAATGCTTAGTTTTAGAATCAAACAACATGGAGGATAACAATGATCATAATGAATAAAGGGGACACCCACCTCAAAATAATCAAACTTGGTTGGCCAGGGATGCTTTGGCCATCCCTGGATGAGTACATAACCTTCCCCGACATCCATAAAAGTTAATCCCTAAATTTGACCCTGAAACTTCAGGGTTGCCTTAAGACCATATCAAAAACTTCATACTAGATATTAGACTGATGAATGTCCAACATGAATACATAGTATGAAGGATTTTCCCCTATACTTTTGATAATTCAGCCTCCACGTGGTATTTTAACTTACCTGTAGGATCCATAACTAGTTGGAGAAAGTTTCAAAATGATTTTCTAGATAAATTTGCAGAAGAAACCACTACAAGAACTTTGATGGCTAAGTTGTTCACCACCACCATGAGTTCAAAGGAGAAGATTAAAGACTTTAATCAGTGTTTCACCACTATCCTAAACAAATTTGAACCTGAAGCTAAACCCACTCAGGAGTTGCAGATCAAAGTATACGCTAATGTTCTCCCATCTTCCATTTCCATGTTTTTGAAGAGGGTTGCCAAAACAACCTTGGCTAAGAATTTTGAGGAATCCAAAACAATAGAATTCCAAATGAAGGTATGTAAGGAAGGCCAGGTCTCACTAGGAAAGAAGAAAGTTCAACCTCCTCCTAGGAGAGGAATCCTATTGACCAGACCCCAGGGAAACAAATAGGACAAGGTCCTGAAAAAGGAAGTGGAGACATAGAAGACCTACAATGCATGGTAAATAAGTTTTCGAACGAAATCATAGACATGAAAATAAGTGGAGGGGAAGGAAACCAAGGCCAGAGGCCCTATAAACCCTTTTTTAAAATAAATCCACCATTCAAAGCATTTTCACCTCCCCTAGCCAACTTAAACATCGATCTAGGAAATGTAGCATCCGACTCTTTATGTACCTATAACCAAGAGAAACATTCTGAAAGAAACTTCCCACAATGGGTGCATGCCACGAATTTGATGGCAAACCAGTTTCTAGATGAGGTTTCCCTTACTGAACAATTAATTGGCTCATCTATGAATATTTTTGATCAGGAAGAAGTTGATCCACCAGAAGAAACAACCATGCTGATATGGGACCCTGACCTATCAATTCCTTCTGATGACCTATTTGAGGTTCAAGAACCACCCGTAGAGGTCTTGGCTGTGCAAACACGAAGTAGGGGTCAACCTGTCTCAAACGACCTTAATACTACCCAAACTTCAGGAGGAAAGCCAATGTATGATCACCCTAAAGCACATTTTGTCTCCTAAAGAAATCCTATAAACATCCATACCCAATAATCACCCAAGCTAGACTACAACATAGTAGAAGATTTGAAAAAATTGAAGGCAAATATATTGGTTATGGATATGTGTAGAATCCCTCAACAAAAGGAATTTTTGTTACAAGAACTAAGTTTAGTATAAAATCCTACGACAAGCACTGATCAAGGAGAAAATCCATCCCTCTCAGATCTAAGAAATAAACCAACTGTTAACGCCTTCTTTGAAGATAAGAAGGGAAATCCTTTTGTCCCACCATTCCTCTTGACATTTGAAGTCTTCAACAAAAACCTCCACAATTGTTTGGTTGACTTAGGGGAATCCTCTAATGCTATTCCATTGTTTATATGCAAGAAGCTAAATGCAGTCCCTCTCAAAAGTGATAAACATGTGATAGAACTAGACATAACCGAGGTAAAAGTTATGGGAGAGCTCAAATATGTCATGATCAGGATGGCGACTCACCCAAAATTTGTTCAAGTAATTGACATCATTGTAGTAGATATCCCAGAAGCTTACAGTTTTCTACTTAGTTGAGATTGGTCTGAGAATTTAAATAGATACTTTAGTACATATTGGGCTCACCTTTGGTTGGAATTAAAGGGACACACGAATATGATCAGGATCGACAGGGAAAGATATTCGAAACATACTGTCCCTGACCTAGAAACCCTCAACGATCCCTCCTCGAAAGATTTTCCTGTATTAGGAAATTACTCCTGCGACTTCGATTTCAAGAATTTATCCTCCCTCTAATCTGATGTCCCTCTTACTTAGAATGCATAAATGACTTTTCAAGAAAATTTGTAGATGGAGGTAGAAGAATCCTCTTATGTCAAGAAACTTTGTTCAAAACCACAGAGAAGATAGGAGTTAAAAGAGGAAAGTGGTAGGCAAAAAGAAACTAATGGTTTTCACTGACAAGTTTGGAACTTATACTTTGATGGATCTAAATCGAAAGAAGGGTCAGGGCCAGGGTGTATCCTCATTGATCCAAAAGGTAAACAAAATTTCTTGTCCTGCAGACTAGAATTCGAGTGCACAAACAACATCGTCGAATATGAAGCTCTAGTACAAGGGATAAACAAATCCATCAGCTTAAAATTTAAAGATATAAATGTGTTTAGATATTCTGAAATCATCATTTGACATGTAAGGAACACTATACATTGCAACTCTCCCCACCCGAGGAATTATCAACAGGAAGTGCACAGACTAATAGAACATTTTGATACCTTTAACATTAAAAAAATCCCCAGAACAAAGAACACTCTTGTTGACTCTGTAGCCATTGTTGCCTCAAGGATATCCCTTCTAGAAGACTATGAAGCCTCCTAGTTCAATGTGGAACTACTCTACAAACCATCAGTGCCCAAAAATATTTCCAATTGGAAGGTCTTTGAAGGAGATGAAAAGATCATAAATTTTTTAACCAATTGGGATAATTTTACAGACTTGGCTATTGAAGATGAAGTATTTTAGGAGAAATTAATAGAAATTGATCCTCATACCGATCAACTAACTGACAAACCGAGGTCTCACATGATACCGAAAGGGGTAGCCAATTTAGAAAACCTCTTTGACTTAAGGGAAAGATTTAAAGGGGCAACGAACACAAAGACAAGGAGTTCCTATCCCATGCACGAAACCATTAATATAGGAATCCTAGAGAACCCTAAGAATATAAATCTTGGAAAGACAATATCTAAAGAAGAAAGGAAGGCCTATATCAAAATTTTCAAACAGTATCAAGATCTTTTTGCATGGTCCTACCGAGATCTGAAAACTTATGATACTCGTATCATTCAACACACAATCCCGTTAAAACCCAGAGTGAAACCCTTCCAATAGAAGCTCCAGAAGTACCACCCATCCCTAGAGCCTCTCATGTGTCAAGAGCTAAAGAAACTACTAGATGCTAAGATTATCTTCCAGGCTAGACACTCTTCATGGGTAGAAAATTTGGTTCCTGTGAGGAAAAAATACGGGGAGATCCATCTCTATGTGGATTTCAGGAACCTCAACATAGCATCGGAAAAGGACAACTACCCAATACCACCGATGGAGAAACTCTTGCAAACCATGTCTGGTTCTGAGATTTTTTCTCTATTGGATGGGTTTTTAGGTTATAACCAAGTTCTAGTTTCATAGGAAGACCGTTTGAAAACTACCTTCCAAACCAAGTGGGGAACCTTTGCTTATAAATGCATGCCCTTTGGGTTAATAAATTCTGGGGCAACCTTCCAAAGAGTCATGCATGTGGATTTTCGAGGATTAATAAACAAATGTGTAGTAGTTTATTTGGACGACATGACTGTATATTCAAAGAATAGAGAAGATCACATCCAACATTTAACCTGTATTTTCCAAAGGTGTAGGAAATATGGTATATCTTTAAACCCTAAGAATGTAAGTTTTAAACCTGTGAAGTAAAGAAATGCATATAGATTCTTAAGCAAAAAAAATAATAATCAATGGCTCATACACATAGTACACAGAGATTTATACCGAAAAACTTTCGACGCTTCATTGTATTAATTTCAACATTCACCATACAATATATATATAATGGTTTTAGGTATTCCATAGATACCAAAACCTTAATCCTTTAATCCGAGATTAATTTAGAAAACCATTCAAATAGAAAAATCTGTTCAAATAGCAATCGTCAAATGAAAACGCAATTGTCGAATATGACGCACCCACACACACACACATGGAAATAATATAATACATACCCAACATTCTCCCACTTGTTGTTTTCTTTTCATCCTAGGGTCCACAGGATTATATAGTCAACAGCCTAGGGAAGCAATTCCCATTGTTACTCTACACCAGGAGAACCTTTTTGTGCTCATAGACTTTGTCAATGAATCTGCAACATTCTTCAAAGTGTCAAATTTTTCCGGAAACACCTTATTTTCTTCAACCATGTCTCTCACAAAGTGATATTGAACATCAATATGCTTTGTATTCAAATGATAAGTTGGGTTCTTTGCCAGGAAGATTGCACTCTGATGGCCACAATCTATTCTCACTGTGTGATGTACCAAACCAATACCTGAACACAATCTTTGTAACCATAATGCTTCCTTTCTTGCATGAGTGGCTTCCATGTATTCAGTTTCTGTAGTTGAGAGTGACACTACAACCTGTCTTTTGTTGATCCAACTGATTCCTCCTCCAAATTGGTTAAACACATACCCACTTGTATATCTTCTGCGATCCAGATCTCCAACTTAGTCTGCATCAACAAAGCCATGTATGTCCACCACTCTGTCCAATCCTAGTCTTCCTTGGTAGAACAAGCCATAATTGGTAGTGCCACACAAATACCTGAAGAACCTGTTTACTGTTATCCAATGCTCCTTCCCTGGTTTTGACATATACCTTCTCAAAAATCCCACTGCATGTGCAATGTCCAGTCTAGTACAAACCATTGCGTACATCAAACTGCCAATTGCACTGGAATATAGAACATGGGACATGTCCTCTTCTTCTTCCTCCTGTGTCTTGGGACACTAATCTACAAATAACTTTAAACCTATAGTAATAGGAACCTTGACCAGTTTACTTTCATGTATATTAAACCTCTACAATATTGTCTCAACATATTTTCTCTTATTAAACCAGAGTTTCATGTTTGCACGATCTCTTTTAATCTCCATTCCCATAATGAAGATAGTATCACCGAGATCCTTTATGTCAAATTTGGAGGATAGCTGTGATTTCACCTCCTTGATAACATCTATGTTATTTCCTACCAACAACATGTCATCAACATACAACACTACATAAATGAATTGATTAGCAACTTGCATGGAATATACACAATGATCATCCCTCCTCACAAATCCAAATCCAAAAATATATGTGTAAAAATTTTGGTACCACATCCTAGGTGATTGCTTCAGACCATATAGTGACTTATTTAGCTTACAGACCAACTCTTTCTTTCCCTTCACTACAAAGCCTTATGGCTGCTTCATGTAGATTTCTTCTTCCAGATCCCCATGTAGGAATGTTGTCTTCAAATCCATTTTTTCCACTTCAAGATCAAAAGCAACAACAATAGATAAAATAAATCTAATAGAAGTTAACTTAGTAACAAGAGAAAAAATCTCACCAAAGTCAATTACCTCTACCTCGGAATAACCTTTTGCTACTAACCAAGCTTTGTATTTCTCCACTTTTCCTTCTACATTAAACTTCTTCTTAAACAACCATTTGCTACCAACATATTTTATTCCAACTAACAACTCAACTATATTCCATGCCTCATTCTTATCCAAGGCATCCATTTCTTCAACCATGGCCTTCTTCCATAGTTTACTATCCTCTAAATTCACTGCTTCCCTGATAGTTCTGAGATCATCATTAGTAATAGATAAAGCAAAATTGAAATGGAAATCAAGTGGACTATACCTTTCTGGTTACCTTCTTTCTCTCTGTTACACATGATTTTGGTCATCATGGTGATGTATTAACAATGATGTACTCAGGCTCCCAACAAGAAATTTCTCCTGAGAAAAGTGGCATTTATCTCCTTCCAGAAAACATATTTTCAAGGTGAGTTCCCAGGATACATATGGCCTAGGGTGTGAGAATGACCCATTCTCATAGGCCACCTTCATCTAGGGTGAAAACTTCTCGCAGGTTTCTCTATACACAGGGTGTGAACTTGTTTTTAAGCTTGGAAAAGAGAAGAAGTCTCGAGGGTTCTAGAAGGGAATCTTCTAGAAAACTGGTTGGCATTCGTATGGTTGTCATTTTACTGGATTCCCTGATTTGGTGGGATCATTCTCATCCATGTAACTATCTCACCCTCTCCTATATATTGAAAGGATTCTCATGGAAAAGGTTAAGCAAGATTAATTGAAGAATTGGTGAAGGAATTGTGTGAAGAACCCTGCTTGAACAGAAGCTTGGAGACTCTAGTAGGTCTATCAAGAAGAATTGGATCTTCTTCATGCAAGAATAGAGAAAGTGTGTGTGTTGGAACCAAGAGTCACCAAAAGGAAGCTCGTGACATCAAGGCGATCGGGTTGTATCTTCAACTTTCAATTAATATGATACAACGACATGTCCTTTTCCCATAAAATCATTCTTACTTTATTGTGTAATTCCTTGATCATACACATAAGTTGACGATTGAATACATTTTGCTACCTTTACTTTGGTTGGTTTGTGTTGTCTTGGTCTTTACCTCACGAGAGCACCAGAGCAAAGAGGGAGCAATAGAGACCTAAGGAAGTGATACAAATGTATGTCACTTGTTCCTCCTTACTAGCTAATTCAATGGTCGTAACTTAGGGAAAGATTCATGTCCTGTCATGTTTTATTCTAGATCCAGGTGGATCTAGGGAGATTTTCTAGTGTTCGCACCTACCAATTAGTCTGATAAAAAAATTGACGACCTCACTGGGGATACAACCCATTTTTTAGTGGTTTTTGGTGTTTTTCCTTGGCCATTTAATATTTCCTTACCTTTCTTCATTTCTATCAATCTTTGAGTCTTCAAGAAACTCTGGAAGACTTCCTGGGTCTAGAAGTCCCTTCAAAATTTTTGTCTTTTTCCAAAATTTTGCCTAGTTTCAGGCCTTCTCGCACTGAACCCCTCAATGGCCTGCGAGAACCCCTTGAGTTCGCACCCTACCTTTCAGTCCAGTGCGAGGTTCTTGCACCCTGCTTGTAACCAACCCACGAGAATGCTCCATTCTCGCACTCTACATTACTGATAGCCTGCAAACCCATTTTTTAATTTTTTGGATTTAAGGTTTTAGTATGTTTAGATGCCCAGATCTGTATAGGTGTCTGAAAATAACTTCTTGGACCACTGGTTGATTGTTTCTTGACTTTGGATTTTGTGCACGATCAGTCTATGGAAATCAAAGGCTCTTCTTGTCCATCTTTTTCTCAACTCTCATCTCTTGACTTTTCTTAGCAATGATATAATCTCTGATCCTAGAATCAGAGTACTTGTTTGGTTAGGAGCTCGTGATCAATTTGAAAGTTGGGATTCTTTGTATTTCTCATTTTCTCATTATTTGGAAAATCATTGTTCTCATGCAATTGAAAAGACTAGTCTTGTTTGCTTGTCATTTTTTGTCTCCATTGAAAGATTGGTTTGGGTTTTGTTTATTGCTTATTCGTTAGTCATTGGTTTTCCTTACTTTCACCACCATGTTGTGGATCTTTTTGAAAAGTAAAAAACATTTTTATTTTTAAAATCATTTTCATTTTGAAAATATTGGAAATCAATCGTTGAAATAGAACAGATAGAGAATTGCCACTGTTATGTGATTCATTGAAATTGTATTTTAAAGGAGATTTCATATTGTAGTTCAAGATTGTTCCGGAACACTTCTCTTTCCCTCTCGTACATAGGATTCATCGAACGGAAATTGATATATTTCATTCCTATCTATGCATTGTTGGGTCAGAGTCTCACACAACATCAGTTTCATCTCCATTTCCTTTGAGTAACAACAACCCTTAATAATATTACGCAATTTTAAAATTTAACTAGTAACTCTTTTCTAGGATTCTATTACACCAACAATTAGCTAGTCTAGAGCTTTGGAATAGGCAGAGAAATACACTCTCCAAAGCACAAAACACACAATAGCATCTTGTGTTAAGGAGTGTCAAATTCCATTTACAACATTTTGTCCTAGGAATCCCTTCTCACACAAGGGTCAAACCCGAGGTCGCATTGATATTGACAGAGTTACTCACCCTACTTCGTTGATATTGATGTAGAGATTGCACGTATTACAAGGGTCACTTGGAGGTATACCCGCAATGATGAGTGGAAGCCTCTCAAGTTGATTTTGGGCTAGATACCCTGCCCTTGCATGTGGATCAGATTGTCGACTGTCCCCCCAGGATTTATTGTTGTCGGTGGTAACCTTAGTGGCCTATATTCTTAGGGTCTTACACAAGGTGACTGTGAAGGGGAAAGTATTCACAGTACTTGGAATCAACGTTGGCCAAACTCACTTGGGCTCCTTGGAGGGTATACCCATGATTATGTGTGGGAGCTTGCACCAAGGTGTAAGTCCGTTAAGTAGGTCATCAACATAACTTTTCCACCCTAGCCCAACCCCTTCTCATCTCGTTGTTGCGACGTTGGATTTCATCACCAACTAGTAACTTCGGAATTAGAAGGTCTTGGTTGCTTGGTGTTGTTTCCTAGAATTTTTTACTAGTGTGTGCTATTTGTTTACCCAAGTTGACCACAGGTTTTACTTCGTAAGTTTGTAACTCGTTCACAATAGACCCTCCACGTTGTTCACGTAGAATGCAGGGTTTACCCCAAGAAAATATGGAAGGTTCTCAACCCTTGCCTACAAGCTCACCAAAGGTCTCTCCTCAATAGAGTGAAGTCCAAGACGTCACCACTCCACAAGTAGAAAGAACTGACTCTCTAGAATGGTTATGAATTACCAATTCTCGAGAGGACTTTCGACTTCACCTCGATTCTGAGAGACATATTATGCGAGTGAATTCTTCCAGAGACTTAGTTGTTTTGTCTTCTGGATCACTGACTAGACCTTTTCCAGGACCTGAGGGCCAAGATCTCTTTTGGTCTACTGGATTTTTTAGACGGGATCTCTTTGGCTTAGGAGCAGGCGCTAAAATCACTGTCTCACCTGCGTTCCCTGAAACCTCTGACCCAGACACAGTACCTTTTACTACTGCTTATTATTTTCCTAGTATAGAAGCTCCGCGAGCTGACCACATCTTGACCCTCCCTTTAGAAATGGTCCATTACACAGATACTATGAGTATTCACATCGGGATTACAATGACTAGTCAAGCCCCCATTGGCACACCGCTCTCACCCAGTGTCACCCCGACGCTTCCACCTGGATACCGTGCGTTGAATTCTTCTATTCCCACTCCTATGAAAACCCCATACTAAACTCCTGGTGGTCCCTCTTCTTCTGGTCACTCTCCTCCTAGCTTCATTCTAACACTTCCTCAACCCCCTTTCGGAGGAAATTTTTCATCCTCTATCGGCAACACTAACCCTAGTGGCACCATTCCGTCATTCACACCAAATTACCAGATTCCTGTTGGTGGACAATTTCAACAAGGAGGTTTGACTCAACCCCCCCTTGTAGGGAAAATTTCTATTGGAACACAAATCCCAATTGGAACATAACACCCAATTGGAACCCAACCCCCGATTGGAGGACAACACCCACCGACCCCACCCTATGGACAAAACATACCTCCATCCTTGGCCCAGTATTGGAACCATATGATACAACACAATCCTCAATCAACTAGGGGGCAACAGATTCCAGATACATCCGTTATACCCCTTGGTATAGGCCAGCCATATCCAGGTACGTCCAATCCTATTTGGGGCTCGAATGCTCAAACTCACATCCTTGTTCAAGGATATAATCCCATGAGCTACTTTCCTCCACAACCACCACCGAATCTTCCTAGGTCTTCGCATTATATGCAGACTGCTTATGGTCCCACTGGTTTTTCGATGGGACTCCCTCCCCAAAGCAACCAGTACCCGCATGTGAATAGACAGTTACCCTTCTTGGCCACTTTGGACCTCCCGGATCTGTCAAGGATTTTAAATGATCTGATTTGTCACTCTCCCCATTGGCCCGCTATACCAGCCAAGTTACCATCTGACATCCCTAAATTCAATGGAAAAGTGGGAGAGGACCCGAAAAATCACGTGATGAATTTTCACCTTTGGTTCTCATCCAACTCCTTGATGGATGACTCTATTCGTTTACGTCTTTTTCAAATAACTCTCACAGGTTCTGCCATGAAGTGGTATATAGAATTAACATGAGGTTTCTTCATCGACTTCAACACCCTAGATATGGATTTCCTCACCCACTACCAGTTACCGATCTTTTATGAAATGGGAACCAAGATTTTGAGTTCTTTCAAACAAAACAAAGCCACCCATATATCCGATCACATTCATGAGTGGTGATGGAGATGACGTCTCATCAAAATCAAACTTCCCGATTAGTTGTTGGCAGAGTGGTTCACAAAATCATTTGTGAATGACATCAGTCATGACATCACCATTGGTGGAGTTGTCACGGAATAATAGGCCATAAGTCGTTCTCAATACCTTGATCTCGTTTAATCACAAATGGGTACTCTTTATGACTTACTCCCTAACTCACCTCTTCCTTCCACTTCCACCACTTCAACTACTTCAGTTGCTTCTCATGCAACCGACAGTGTGATTGGCACTTTCCATGCCCAACCACATTCTGCCTTGAGCAACAACCCCAAACCCACTTCTTCTAATGTTCGAAATTCTTCGTCTCCTACCCCACCCACCGGCAAGACTTCTGAGGTAAATTAGGTTCAATCTACCCCAGCTGGTAAAAATGAATCCAGAAAAGGAAAGGGTAAGAATAAGGAGGAAAAAAATACTTCACAGGCAGAGAAAACCAAAACTCCACCTGTTGACAATAGGGATAAGCATAAACCCCGATACCCTTGTCTTATCTGTGGTGATGATCACTACACAAAGGATTGTCCACAACGTGCCAAGGTTACTAATTTCCTTCAAGGGGCCCCGAAACCACCCACTTCGGCCATTTTGTCCCAACCCTTCCCCTCCCAACAACAGTCCCAATTGGTCATTCATGACCAACCTTCCCCTTCCACTACATCCTATGTATTAATGTGTATTGGCGATTCAAAGAAGAATGACATCGAACTCACCACTCAAGCCAAAGATTATTCTCCCTCTAAAGAGAAGGTTGATGATATACCTCCTTCATTGGTCCAACCCTCTCCCACAACTCCACCTACCAATGGTCCTCTTCATCTTGAACGACCGAGCCTTGACACAGTTCTTTTCCCCCCTCCAAAGGGTGTCATTCGAAAATGAACTTTCAATCCTCATGATCGTGCTGCCCAGAACTACAACATTGTTGAAGACCTAGCCCAAGCACCTTCTGCGATGTCATCCCTCGAAGTCCTTCAAAATTGTCCCACACAATAGAAGGCACTGTTGAAAGATATCGGTGGAATTGACCCGACAAACACGAATTTAATAATTTTTTATTTGAAAGATCACATTCCAAGGTTACCTGCTCAACTCGCATTCTAGATCCAAGTGATTGTCTCCGAAAAAAACATTTGTCGAACCGTTATCGACGAGGGTGCCTCGACATGTGTCATGTCTGTTACCTGCTGGAAAGCCATCGAATCTCCCTCTTTGACTGAATCCCATAACACACTCAAAGCCTTCAATGGCTCTAGTTTTAAGCCTTACGATGTCCTTCCTTCGTTGCCAATCATGCTAGAAGGAAAAAAAGTCCAAGTTAAAGTGGAAGTCTTTGACACTCCTCTCGATTACAATATTCTTCTTGGATGTAGATGGATCGATTCCATGCATGCAGTTGTGTCGACTCTTTTTTGTGTTGTACATTTCCTACATCAAGGAAAGGTAATCATCGTCGACCAATTATCCTTCTTTAACTTGGATACGCATACTGGCAACATACCATTCATCGCTAAAACCCCATCGAGTTACAAGAACATCAGTGTAGGTCTTCTCAAAGACTCTTCGTTAATGGGTACCTTCCCCATTCCACCACCCGATGTTCCACACTCATTTTTCACTTCAATCAACATGATCTCCACCTCGATTCATGAAACCCCTACGTCTCATGACCCATGGATTGTACCTGACCCCGACGATCACCTTCGTTACAATGACGAAAGGCCTTTGAGTCTGGTTGAATCTTCCTATCAGGCCATTCAATGGGCAACCCCTTATACCCCCTCTCTTGGTGAGTTATCTCCAGATCCTTTTCGTGTCATTTTTCCCATGGATGAGATGATTATGTCTGTCATGGAAGACACCCCTTGGAATGATGGACATCACCATTCCATCCTCTTCCTAGAACAACACACCATCGAGAGATACCAACAGATATCAACCCCGTCGACCATTATCGTCATTTCAACCATTCTCGAGTCCACACACGACGTGTTTTTCGAAGGGAACTTAAGAAATATATCACCCACTATCCCCCTCGACATATCCATCAAACTTGGAATTGTCGAAAATGTGCATATCGGAGCTTCGTGTTGCCTTGATGAAATCGTCACCTACAAGTCACTTTTCAAATTATTTTGTGACGTCTTCGCCTGGATCTATGAAGAATTGTCGGGTATTGACCCTGACATTGTGATACATAAGATTAAGACATACCCAGAAGATAAACCCATCCAACAACTCCTTCATCCAGTTCACCCACATAAAGTAGCTACTATTAAGCTTGAAGTTGAGAAACTTCTCAAAGTTGGCTTTATTTACCCGGTGGCCCTCACTGACTGGGTTTCCAATCTTGTTCTGATTGACAAGAAACAAGGAACAATCCGCGTATGCGTTGATTATAGGTATATTAACAAATCTTGTCCCAAAGACAACTTTCCTACCCCCTTCGTCGATCAGATTGTCGACGATTGTG
Source organism: Picea engelmannii (assembly GCA_009831015.1). NCBI lineage: Eukaryota > Viridiplantae > Streptophyta > Pinopsida > Pinales > Pinaceae > Picea > Picea engelmannii. The sequence continues at coordinate 729,659 of ML784879.1, read as the reverse complement.
CCAGAAGTGAAATCTTCTCTCTGATGGATGGTTTCTCCAGGTATAATCAAATCAATATTGTTCCTGAAGATCAACACAAAACCTCTTTCATTTGTCCTTGGGGCACTTTCGCCTATCGGAAACTTCCTTTCGTTCTAAAGAACACTGGTGCAAATTTTCAGTCCGCTATGTCTTATGCCTTCCACGATATCAAGCACATCATGCAACCATATATTAATGACTTACCCGCTCATTCCATGCACCTTGTCAATCATCCAATCCACCTCCGAGCCATTTTCCTCCGCTGTTGGTTTTACCATATACGCTTAAATCCTCACAAATGCATTTTATGCATAGAATCTGGCCGACTTCTAGGCTTTATTGTTTCACTTCAAGGGATTAGGGTAGATCCTTTAAAGGTCGAGGTGATTCTCAATCTCCCTCCTCCTTCTACACTTCGCTAGTTACAAAGTTTACAAGGGAAAGAAAACTTTCTTTGTCGTTTCATCCCGAACTACGTCGAGATAACTCTTGGATTTACATGAATACTCAAAAAAAGGTCTGATTTCGTATGGGATACTATCACAAATAAAGCCTTCGAAGCTTTGAAACTATCCCTGACATGTGCTCCACTTTTCTTTCCCCTGGATTACAGTCGCGATTATTTCCTCTACCTCATAGTCTCGGATTACACCATCGCTATGGTTCTCGTCCAAGAGGATAATTCTCATGACGAACATGTTATCTATTACTTGAGTTGAAGTCTAACGCCTACTAAAACCAAGTATTTACATGTCAAAAAACTGGCCTTGGCAGCTGTCCAAGCAGTTCAACGTTTCGGGCACTATATCCTCTCTCGCAAGACTACGGTAATTTCTAACTGCAACCCTATGCAACACATTCTCACACGTCAATTGTTAGGGGGAAAATACTTCAAATGGATCGTGATACTCCAGGAGTTTGACTTAGAATTCGAACGAGCTAAGTCCAAGAAGTCCTTAGTGTTTGTCGAGTTGATATGTGACTTTCCCTACTCTAAAACGAAAAATGTAGTAGCCGATTCGTTACCTGATGAATCCCTTTTCCTAATTAGTTCTGATGATCTTTGGTATGGCGATATCATCATACATATCCAAACCTAGACTTTTCGGTCCAATTTTTCCAGTACTGACCTACATCGCATATGCTACCAAGCCCGTTAATATATTATCCTCAGGGATACTCTTTATCGTTGTGGGATTGACTCAGTTTTTTGACGCTGCCTCATGTTAGACGAAGCCAAGAAAGCCTTAAATGACTGCCATTCTGGAGCTTGTGGTGGACATATGTCTGGGTATGCTACTACCCAGAAGATCTTACGCACAGGGCCTTGTTGGCCTTCTTTATTTAACAATTACATAATCGCTATCCAAAAATGCCATGCTTGCCAGACCTATAATCATAAGATACGGTCACATCCCGCTCCTCTTCACCCTGTGGTCTCCATTGGTCCCTTTGCAAAATGGGGAATCTATTTCATGACATGTCACCCCCACTCGGTTAGGGGGCATGGATATATTATTGTAGCCGTAGGTTATTTTACGAAATGGGCTGAGGCGATGCCGGCATTTGACAATACTGGAAAGACCGCAACATTATTCATTTTCAATCACATCATAGCTCGTTTTGGTGTTCCTCAGGCTATCGTCACTGATCATGGTAGCCACTTTCGAAACTTCATGATGACCAAACTCACTAAAAAGTTGGGTCTTCACCATGAAAACTCAACACCCTATTACCCACAAGCCAATGGCCAAGTCGAAGCGATCAATAAAGTTCTCATAACCATGCTTCGACGAATGCTAGGGATTCACAAAACAAGTTGGCACACAATGTTGTTTTCAACATTATGGGCTTACCGGATGTCCGTTAAGTCCGCTAATGGGTTTACACCTTTTCGGTTAGTCTAAGGGTCTAGAAGACATTATCCCGATTGAATGCAAGATACCTTCTTTAAAACTAGCTGTCGAACTCCTACCAAACACTTCTGCAGAGGAAGAATTTCTGTTGTATCTCATGCGATTAGATGAAACTTGACGCGACACTACCCTAGTCATAGAAGCCCAGAAGAAACGTGTCAAGGCCCAATATGAAAAACATGTTAAGCCTCGCATTTTCTCTGAAGGAGATTTGGTTCTCCTCTACGAACAAGATCGAGATATGCTAGGAGCTGGAAAATTCGAAGCCATGTGGAGAGGTCCTTATATTGTTAGACGAGTTTTGGAGAAAGGAGCTTACAAGTTAGTAGATTACGACGGTATCCCTTTGAGTGAACCCATAAATGGGTTGTGCTTAAATAAGTACTATGAATAAGATCACCTATGCAAGAGTACTTGGATTTTATGGTATCATACTTCTTGTGTGTTACTGTAGTATGCTTTTTTTGTTATCTAGTCTCTACCCTTATGTGACGTTGTGTTTGATTTCCAGATGTTGGAGTCTTCGCTACCCCACATTGGCTTCACTGATGGTGCTAACTGTAGTACTCAAAACCTTGCTTCTGCTGCATGGGCAATTTATGCCCCTACAAACGAACTTATCACTCTACAAGGTGTGTGCCTCGGCCATGTGACGAACAATATTGTAGAGTATAGCGCCATTATCGAATTGTTGATTGATGTTATCTTTCTCGGTATCCATCACTTCGTTGTGCGATTCAATTCACAGCTCATAGTACTACAGTTAAGTAATGTCTATTCTATTCGAAGTCCTACTTTGTTACGGGTGTATTTGCGAATTCACCTCTTGGAACGTTATTTTGATTATATTGAGTATCAACATATTCCTAAATGTCTAAATACATTAACTGATGCATTAGCTAATTACATATTAGACAGACATTTGGGTGATTTATAAATCAATCACATCGCAAGTATCACACAACACAAGATAAGCCAGTAGAATCCGTATGTATATATAACGATCAAAAACATTTTTTACAAAAACGTTTTGTCCAAGGACCAAAATTTCAAAATATGAAGCTCATAGCTTCTACAAAGTGACATCATGGATGACGTTCACGGTAACACATGACTGCCCGGGAAACCCTATGAAGAAATCGGCCAATAGACTCTGACACCCCCACCGTATCATGTTGATAACATCGTGGGACCTCTCCAGGAGGCATGTCTGGAATGTCTGCAGTCAAACCCTCTAAGTTTTGTTCCACTACCTCATAATCTTCAGCATCCCATCATAGCATGGCAGCCACCTCTCCTCATCGTTGAATAGGAGAAGTACCTGGAGGTTGATAAGGCCCCACGTCTGTGTCATCAAAAAATAATTTTTGTAATTAGACCTTGGACGAACATAAAAAAAATTGCGTCTGATAAAATTAACAAAAACATTTAAAAAGTAAAAAATGTGTACTTCTTACTGAGATACCCCCACTTAGTGCCCTTGGGCAGGGCCAAGTCTGGATCCCCTTGGAAGTCCAACCTAACATAGGCATAATCATCGATCATCAACATCTGTGGTCGCAACCAGTCAAAAAAGAAATCATTTTATTTGATGATTGGTCCAGCTACATGTCGGGCCATGAGGTTACACCACCTCAAAATCCTCGGATCCCCTAGAGCCAGTAAACCCCACTCAACCTGTAACCTCAACAAGGGAACCCTCTCAAGAAAGAATGACACCAACAATGAATCGTACCTGAATTTCTTCAGGTCACCTCTCCTGCATTTAGTCAACTGCCTCTTCATGCTACAAAGGACTGCGTCTGTCGAGTTAAAGACCCAAGGCTCAGTACATTCTATGGCATACTGAAAGTATCTCTAGAGAGACATGTGTGGAGAAATTCTCCCAACCATATGATCAATGGTGAACAAAATAGTGCGAAGGGTCAAATCCTGCACCCCCCAATGGCCACTTTTCCTTTGCTTCTTTCCACCTCTGGAAGATAGTACAAACGACAGTATTAACTCATAGGTAGCTCACCACCTTGGCTACCAATCAAGCTAGCATAGTACCCACGTCGTGATAGTCCTATTAGGAAATAAACATCCTCGATATCCAAGGAAAATGTGTGGACCCCTACATGGAATACTTGTTGGTCCACATCCCACATATGAACGAGGTACTCCAACAACCTGACTTGGGCCCTCATACCCGAGATCCGAAAGAATTTCAGGAGACCACAGTCTCACAAAGAAACAACGGTGCCTGGGTTATTCCCAGCAATAGCATCATCTTCTTCATGCTCTCTTTCACTCCATTCCAAAACCATGGTGATAGCCAAATGCCTACATAAGAAACATAAGAAGAAGGTCAACAACTCTCTTCAAGACTTGGTACATTTTTCATTGCGCAAACATTAAAGAAATTTTTCATTTTGCGGTTCTCATAGGTGCCCCTTTGGCACAGTGTAAGGTTCTCACAGGTGCCTTTGGGGCCACCTATGAGAATGATGCATTCTCGTAGGTCCCATGTGGCTAGCCTGCTAGAATGCCTGAGTGCAAATTTGAGCCCTAACACAAGCTCAAAAACTTGAAATTTACCAATGAAAATAAAAAATTGAACCATGAAAAGATAGAAGACAAGGAGCTTACCTCACTATTGGAGACTGTTTGCCAAATGGTTTTTTGTACCTTCTGCAATCGAGCACCGAAATTCAAGGGTAAAAGAGGGGTTTTGGGCTAAAATCTTGGCAAAGTTACAATGAATATGGTAAAAGAACTTTCACCCACTTATATTTACTTTTTTACCATTTTTATGGGTTTTTATAATTATTTCATTTATCTAACCTAATGCCTAATACCCCTATGAGTGCAACTTTTTGCAGACATGATGACATCGACGTCCATACGCAAGGATACGAATATTTTTCTCTTTTTCATCGCATTTTTGAATTGTTTTTTATGGTTTTTTGCACAAAACCTCGAGCTTGGTATTTGTCCATTCTCATGCTTGAAAATCCATGAGAACGTAATCGAGCACACTTTTATCACTTTTTCAGGCTCAAAAAGGTTATATGAAGAAGGAACCCCCTGGAGTCCTCTTTAATCTCTTTTCAGACTCTTTAAACATGAAAATATTGCTGAGCGATCTTGATATTTTCACGCTCGTTAAAGTATTTGAAGAAAGCGTCTGTTGGGAGATAATTTATCTCTTTTTTGGTCTCATCATACTATTTTACGAAAAAGGAACTGAGAGAGTTCTCTTTTAAGTGTTTTTCCAGACTCTATAATCATGCAAAACCTTCGAGTTTTCTATCTTTGGACTCGTTAAACAAACATTGAAAGACTCGTAATGGGACCGAACCACTCCTTCCTAGGGTTCGTTAAACATACTCTGAAGGACTCATCTGAAGGATGAGTTTACATCAGCAAGCATATGTTATCCTCCTCAATCTTGCGTAAAAATAAAGAGGTACTCGCCAGAAATGGTGGGGGAAAATTTGGGAAAGGGATATGTTTTTGTATTCATATTATTGGCAGTAAGTGTTGCTCTTGAACATGACACCCCCTGTTCATTATCTGAAGCCGGTTTAGGAAATCCATTTGTCTCACATTTTATTTGCTACAAGTTCATATCTTGAGTCATCTCTGAGTCAGTGCTACCAAATCATTGGTCATGTCATTCATATGTTCAAGAGAAGTTCATCTGAAACCTCTATTGAGTCTGCCATCTGCAATCATCCATTCTCTCCATGAAGGCCTTCCTTGTGTCCAATCCAACTTACATCATACTCTGTTTCACCTTCTAAATCTGTTACTCATTTCATGTCATTGATGGGGAATACATCAAGGCCCCCCTGTGACAATTTTTGTTCTGTCGACTCCAACTAATTATCCGGAAACAAGACTTATAAATTATTTGGTACCTTGGAACTTGCATGCCTCAATGGCAAGTTTCCTCGCTTTCGACAGTGGGTTTTCATCATTGACCCCTGTTCGGGAGATTCTGTCGAATGTTCAACCTCAAATTTTTTATTCATACTCGATGGATTGTACTAGTGTACCTTGGGAATCATCGACATTAATGGTGATTTCCCTTGCACTTGTTAACGGTTTCATCAATGACCGGTAATCAAGTGGTTTCTACCATGTTCGACTTCAACACATGTAATCACATGGTTAGATTCGTACTTTCAGGTGAAGGGATTGAAGACCCTGGGTCTCGTCTCTTAGATCTAGGCTGCGATGGAATATGTATAATTTACCGACACATAGATCCACTTTGTATGTCTCGTGGCCATGTTGTCTTAATTTGAATCTTGTTGCATGGATCCATAGTGTATTCCTTGTGGCTATGCGATATTTTGACGGCATGGATCCACGGTGTATGATTGGTGGCCATGACCTATGTTTATGATGTCATATGTCTGCGATCTGAGTATGGGAATGCCTACCTCATAACTAGTATGATATTCTGCAGATGCTTGGTTGTTCACAAGTTTCCGATTAGGTGCGCTCCTGGTTTCCGACACACACACGCAGTTTACAAAGTATTTCGACTGTCACTGATTCCGGCCTCATACTTTGTGAGGCATTCTATTACACATGATTTTGGTCATCTTGGTGATGTATTAACAATGATGTACTCAGGCTCCCAACAAGAACTTTCTCCTAAGAAAAGTCGCATTTATCTCCTTCCAGAAAACATATCTTCAAGATGAGCTCGCAGGTTACATATGGCCTAGGGTGCGAGAATGACCCATTATCACTGGCCACCTTCATATAGGGTGTGAAATTCTCACAGGTTGCTCTATACACAGGGTGAGAACTTGTTTTTAAGCTTGGAAAAGAGAAGAAGTTTCGAGGGTTCTAGAAGGGAATATTCTAGAAAATGGGTTTCATTCGTATGGTTGTCACTTTACTGGCTTCCCTGATTTGGTGGGATCATTCTCATCCATGTAACTATCTCACCCTCTCCTATATATTGAAAGGATTCTCATGGAAAAGGTTAAGCAAGATTAATTAAAGAATTTGTGAAGGAATTGTGTGAAGAACCCTGCTTGAATAGAAGCTTGGAGACTCTAGTAGGTCTATCAAGAAGAATTGGATCTTCTTCATGCAAGAACAGAGAAAGTGTGTGTGTTGGAACCAAGAGTCACTGAAAGGAAAATTGTGACATCAAGGTGATTAGGTTGTATCTTCTACTTTCAATTAATATGATACAACGACATTTCCTTTTCCCATAAAGTCATTCTTACTTTATTGTGTAATTCCTTGATTAGACACATAAGTTGACGATTGAATACATTTTTCTACCTTCACTTTGGTTGGTTTGTGTTGGCTTGGTCTTGACCTCATGAGAGCACCGGAGTGAAGCGATAGCAACAGAGACCTAAGGAAGCAATACAAAGGTATGTCACTTGTTCCTCCTTACTAGCTAATTCAATGGTCGTAACTTAGGGAAAGAGGCATGTCCTGTCATCTTTTGTTCTAGATCCAGGTGGATCTAGGGAGATCTGTTAGTGTTCGCACCTACCGATTAGTCCAATAACACTCTCACTGATCTCCTCAATACTGGGGTATGAGGTTCTTCTTCTTCTGCTGCTTCATTTTCTTCAGATGATTCATATTTTTCATCATCCAACTCAAGCTCTATTTTCTCAGGTTCTTCTTTCCTTGGTAGTAATTCCTGTTTGGAAACATCTTTTACCTCTCTAAAAACAACATCTCGAATGTAAACAAACTTCTTAGTTTCTGGGTTCCAAAGCTTATAACCTTTCACACCATCTATATAACTAATAAAGATACACTTTTCATCTTTATTATCTAGATTACTCCTATTTTCTTTTGGAACATGTATATAAGCATCACAATCAAACTATCTAAGATTCTCAAGAGAGGGTTTCTTTCTAGTCCATACCTCGTGTGGAGTTTTATCATCCAATGATGATGAGGGTGATCGATTGAATAGGTAACATGATGTACCTACTGCCTCTGCCTATAATTCTTGTCCTAACTCGGCACCACTGAGCATGCTCCTTGCTTTTTCCATCAGTGTCATGTTCATCCTTTCTGCAACTCCATTCTACTGAGGTGTGTATGGAGTAGTCTTCTTCCTTGCTATACCACACTTCTTACAAAATTTTTCAAATTCATTTATACAGAATTCTCCACCATTATCTATCCTCAATACCTTTATTTTCTTCTATGTTTGATTTTCTACCAGAGCCTTAAACTCTTTAAATTTGTCAAATACCTCAGATTTCTTTCTAAGAAAATAAATCCATGTGTTCCTTAAGAAATCATCTATGAATAAAACATAATACACAGACTTACCTAGTGATGGAATAGGCACAGGTCCAAACACATCATTGTGTATCAACTCTAAGATCCCCTTTTCTCTTGTAGCACTAGATGGGAATCTTAGATTTTGTTTACCATATATGCAATGTTCATAGAAATCAAAATCCAGAGTGCAATTAGACATACCTTCAACCATACCTTTGTCGTGTAATGTTTGAAGGCCCTTTTCTCCAATATGTCCCAGTCTTTGATGCCACAACATGGTATTCTTTCCAGGGACAGTATTGGTCTTGTATTCTTTATTTCTCTGCTCAGGGACAATATACTGTTACACCCATTAGTATAAGTTCTTCCGAACAACTTGTATAAAGTTCCACACCAAACTCCACTCATCAACACCATTTCTCCTCGTACCATCTTGCAAGTGTCCTTTCCAAATAGAGTATCCACTCTTGCATCATGCAACTTGCTTACAAATATTAGGCTCCTGGCTAGTTTTGGAATGTGCAGAACCCTAGGGAGAGTTCTAATCCTTCCATATTTTAGCACCAACTTAACCCTTCCACATCCCATGATTTTGGATGTCAAGTCATCTCCTAGGAATACATCACCACAATCATATTTTTCATATTAAGAGAACCACTCCCCGTGAGGAGTCATATGGTATGACGCACCTGAGTCGATCAACCATACATCACGGTCTGCATGTGTACCTATATATGCCAGGTAAACATCACCTCCTTCTTCAGTGGAATTTTTTGTCTCTGTGGAAGAGGTACTATTAGATACCTTTGGTTTATCAACCTTCTTAGACTTGCAATCTTTCTTATAATTCCCTTTTTTACCACACTTCCATCATTTCCTCAAAGATTTTCCTAGAGACTTAGATCTACCTATAGATTTAGATCTCGCCCCGGAAGACTTACCAGGATTCCTGTCTTGGGTATGACCTCTTAAGAATAAAGCATATGTTCTATGACCATCCATGATTTTCCACCTCATCTCTTTAGATAACAAGGATGCAACTACATCTTCATACTTCAATGTAGATTGAGTGGTACTACCAATTGCTACAACTAGATTATCCCAAGAGTCTGGAAAAGAACATAACAAAGTAATACACTTATCTTCTTCTGCAATCGTAATATTAACAGAGACAAGTTGACTTACCAGAGTATTAAAGGAATTTAGATGTTTTGTCACAGAATCTCCATCTTCCATACTAACATGATACAACTTCTTTCGAAGAAACAACTTTTTTAGGGACTTTGATTGATACAAATTCCTTAACTTATCCCATAGTTCCTTGGCTATATATTTTCCTGAGACATTCAACAACACCAAATCTTCAAGCCAGAGTCGAATAGTACTCCTTGCTCTTCTGTCCAACTTCTCCCAATCTTCCTTTGACATACCAGTAGGTGGTGTACTAATAGTTTGTGTACTAGTAGGTTGTGTACCATTCGATTGTGTGTCAGTAGGATGTGTACCGGGATCCACAACGATCCATTGTTCTTTGTCTACAAGAAGGTCCTCCATCTTGAGATTCCATAGCTCAAATTTTTTACCATTAAACTTCTCTATCTTGATTCTAGAAGAGCTTTCCCTTCCTCTTTCTACACTTGAATCTCCACTGCAAAATCTCCCACTAAACCCAGGTTTATCACGGACCCAAGATTAACTTGATCTATCAAGACCAAGCCAAACCCTCAACAAAAAAGGTGTCCCTCTGAAGCCAAAATAAAGCTCTGATACAACAAGTAATTTTTAAACATGTGAAGTAATGCAATGCATATGTATTCTTAAGAAAAATAGAAATTAATCAATGGCTCATACACATAGTACACAAAGATTTATACCGGAAACCCTTAACCGGGAGAAAACCTTTCAACATTTCATTGTATTAAATTCACCATTCACCATACAATATATATATAATGTTTTTAGGTATTCTATAGATATCAAAATCCTAATCCCGTAATCCGAGATTAATTTAGAAAATGGCAAAAAATAGCAAAATCTGCTAAAATAACAAAAACGCCCAAAAACAAATTAGGGGCACTGCGCGTAACCAGGGGGGCATACCTGCCCCCCCCTGGGACCCCCCTAGGAAGCATATGGTGCACACGACACAAAGAGAACTACTAGTGAGGTATCATCAGACACATTTGTTGAATTTAATGTGCCCACACACACACATGCAAAAAATATAACACATACCCAACAAAGAAAACTATCTTTGGTGTTGAGGAGGCGAAACTACTAGGTCATATTATATCTCAAGCAAGAATTCCCATAGACCCAAAATGAGTTATGGCTATAGCTCAACTTCCATTACCCCACACAAAAAAGGCTATGCAATCCTTCTTTGGGAAAATCCATTTTGTAAGAAATATCACCCCCCATTTCGCTGAAACTATCAAACCCTTACAAAAGATGATCCGAAAAGATGATGAATTTAAGTGGGATGATGAATGAAAGAGTTCTTTCAGCAATATTAAGACTGAAATATCTCAAGCTCTAGTGTTACAAAGTCCCGACTTTAGAAAATATTTCTTCCTATACACTTTTTACTCCGACCAATCGTTAGCTGCAATATTGACTCAGAAGGATGATGACAACAATGAGGCCTCGATCTCATTTATGAGCACTAATATTCAAGGGGCCGAACTAAATTACCCTGCTATAGACAAGTAGAATTACGTGGTGTACAAGGTAGTGAAACACTTCAGATCTTACATCCTAAAGAACCACACCAAATTCATTGTGCCTCATCGCGCAGTCAGATCCCTATTCACTCAACAGGAGATGGGGGAAAGAAGAGGAAATTGGATGGTAGTGGTCCAAGAATTTGATCTAGATATCAAACCTGCCAAACTGGTTAAAGGAAAAGGATTATGTAAACTGATAGTTGAAGCCCAATACCAAGTAAATGAAGACCCCGTATGGGAGAATGAATTGGAATTATGGTGTGGTGAAGATTCATACGTATCCCTAGGGTAGGAGTCTTTGTATGAGAAACTAACTTATCTCTTGCATCATGGGACTTGCCCAGAAAACCTAAACCCTAGGGAAACGAGAGATCTGAGGTTAAAATCAACACAATATCACCTCATAAACTCAATTCTCTTCCACATTAATTATGATGGGGTACTTTTAATATGTCTCTAACGTGAAGATGCAAACAAGGTTCTGAAGGAGCTCCATGATGGTCTTGCAAGTGGACATTTCACAGGGAAAACCACTGCTCACAAAATGCTAAGAGCTGGCTATTATTGGCCTACCTTATTCAGGAATTCTCACACATACGCTAGAAACTCTAAAACTTGTCAACTGAGTGCAAGGAAGGAAAAGAGAGAAGTTGTCCCACTCCAACCTGTGGCCATCTCCAGACCATTTGAGTAATGGGGGTTAGATATCATAGGATAAATTACAATGAGTTATTCAAAACAACATAGATACTGTTATCACCCCATAATTTATGGGAATCATCTTATGACTTGGATATTATCTGTATCTGCTGATTTGGTTCACAAATGATATTGCATTCTTCAAATAATTTGTGAAAAAAGAAAAGGAAAAAGAAAAAGAAAAAGAAAGAAAAGAAAAGAGGGCTGAAAAGAATTGAAGCAAAGGCCCCATGCAATAATAGCAACTTGGTCAT
>ML784879.1:635759-683388 GCA_009831015.1 Picea engelmannii | reverse complement strand
CTGCTTAGACAGGAAGGAACTAAGAGCTTTGTTCTCTGTTAGATAGAGCTTATTGTTTTCTGCATTATTGCTTTCATGAAAGAGTGTTAATACTGAGTCTCTGTTTGAGAGTAAGGGTCCTGTTCTCTGATTACAAGATGGTTGTTCTTACCCATTGCAATGTTATTTTAAAATGTAATCCAGGATTCTTAAATTGAACTATAAAGAATTGCAATAGGGAGATCTCTTTCCTGTGATACAATTCAGAGCTTCAGTTCATTTCAGCAAGTTAGATAGAATGATTTCTTTACTACAACACTAAGTGCTTTTGGAATTGAGCATATATAGTGCGCAGCTATCTTTGAAACAAAAGACTTCCCTGGGTTGATAATTTATGTTTCACTTGGTTGTTTAAAATTAATTAAGCAATTATAGTGACCAACAGGTGTTTATTGAGAACACATCCCTCACACACTCCCTTGGAGAAATGGATGCATGGTAGACCATAAACCAATATTTGCTTGCTAATTTCTTGCATGTATCTGAAATTCAAATGTCCAAACCTTTCGTACCATATCCTACTACTTTCATGAGCATGAGTAAGTAGTAAAGAAAAATCAGGTTCAATGAATTAAAAAAATGTATACAATCTAGACTAATGATTTACCTCACCAGTAGAAAACCCTGGAGTTGGTTTGAATGTCGTAGATGTTCACATAATTTGGTGTGAATATGACTTTATTTCCAGTGTTAGAATTCATCATCTAATACATGGAGAGAAGGTTGACAGAAAGTTTGGGAACGTGCAACACATTCTCAAAGCTTCTGTTGGTGAGTTCAATCCTTCCTTAGTCAGTGACTTCGACAGAAGAGTTGTCCCGCATTAGAATGGGAGGACCTTTGCATGCATACAAATAAGAATATACTTATTTTTAGTTAGCCATGTGATGTGATTCTCCTGAATCAATGATCCAAGCATCGAGAGAGGAGTTGATGGCAATCAACGCATGGATAGAATTTCCTTTCTTGGAATTCAGATCTTCTGGCTTCTTCTTCTTGGCACCCTTAGGGATGCAATCTCTAAGGTTGTTTTGATGAATTATTTGAGACATCAGATATATTTTGTTTTGCATGCATGCGGATTCCGAATGGAATCCTTTGTGACAGTATGTGCATTTCTCCCCTTTTCTTCCCTTTTCCCCTTTGGATCCGAAGGCATAGGTGAAGGGTTTTGTGTACCCTTCCTTATTTAGATGTGTATGAGCTTTCCTTTTATATTTATCTTTAGATTTATGATATTTGTGGCTTCCATCATGTAGAGTGAGTGCATGCTCCCCTGGGCCTTTGATTGTGCCCATGTTTATGAGCCTCGTTTGCTCTTGCGTCTGGGATTCGATAAAGTCCTCAAGAGAAGGCATCTTCCAGGTGGCTCCAGAGGCGAATCTGATAGTATGGAATGTGGATACAAATACATAGAATTCAATACCAATCTTGGAGACAATGGTGAGAACCATTTGTTTCTCCTCCTTCGATTTATCAACCCCACAAGCTTTGAGTTGCGACAGTAAATCCTTGAATTTTGTAAAGAAATCTTGGATATTATCGAAGCTTTCTGGATCCAATGTGAGCATCTCCACCTCCATCATTTGTCCCCTCATCTCATCATGTTTTCCAAAGAGATCTTCCAAGGTGGTCCAGGATTCATTGGGAGTGTTATAGGAATATATATGAAAAAGGATATCGGGATGTTGACGGGCGAAATTGACCGTCCGTCAACTGGGAGAGTGGAACCAGTCCGGGGTTGTCTAAATAACCCAAGCCGTTTGGAATGGAACACCCTGACAAGTTTAACGGCTCCGTTGGCCACTCTAAGGTCTCCTAAGAAAACCAAAGAGAAAAGCTGATCTGAGCTAAGAGATCTAAACTAAGGAAACTAGAAACTAATAAAAATTAATTAAAACAAACTAACTAACTAAATAAAAGAAATTAAACTAAAATAGAGGAAACTAGAAACTAATAAAGGAACTAATGTACTAAACTATAAACTATGCTAACTATTCTATCTACAAACTACTAACTACTCTTATAATAACTCAAATCAACTACCTAATTATCAATTTTAATTACAATTTATCCACAAATGTACATTACATACAAACTACAGATTTGAATAAACCTGTGAAACCAATTGCTTGCTGTCCCAAGACAACGAAGGTAACTCTTTTTTTATTTTATGATTTATGAATAAGAAGTAAACTAACTGAAATTAAAACAAATCGAAATTATATTTATATTAAACTACTTAATAAAAGAAGCAAACTAAATATTAATAGACCTGGAAACGCTCCGAGTCTGCCCTGTGTATGATTGCTTCTAAGCTGATTGGAGGAGGGAAACTCACACCAGTTAAGCCCTTAAGCTTCTCGGAAACGATCAGCTGTAATGCTTCCTGAAGTATTATTACAGGACAAACAAGACATAAAATATTATCATAACAATTGTTTGATTATAAATTCCTGCAAAAGGGGAAACCTATTATGCAGCAAACTTATATATTACAGTTCAAATTATGAAGAAGACAAAGCTATCATTCACTAAAAAGAATTGATAATTGTTATGCCTTTTATAGATTTAGGAAGAAACAAGATATAGATAACAACGATAAGATTATATCATTTGCATGTGATTCAGATAGCTAACGCAATACTAAACCATAAACAAGCTGATATACAAAACATAGAACAAAGTGTTGATATATTGAAAAGAGGAAAGCTATGACAAAACACCAATTCTGCTCCAGTTTGAATCAGAACTCCATATCCTTGTTCTCCCCCCAACTGAGGATTCCCGATTATTACAAAACCATAGGTTTATATAAGTTTCTCACAAGGTAAAACATCCTTGTGAATAATAGTAAACAGTTTACACAATCTGGGAATAATCCCTAGAATCTCTTAAACTAAGTAATTAAAAATGCAAATGAAATCCTTGAGATATCTTCCAACTGCTCCTCATATCCATTTCTAATTCGAATTTGCCTGGAATAGACAAAAAACAACAAGTTAGAAAGATATTTCCTTGATAAAATGGCTAAAAATCTGGCCCTGTAGACTAGCTACAACATTGGCTAATTTTGTGGCTGTTCTAATTTGAGGACGAGACTGTTTTAAATCAAATAAATTAACAGAAAAATATTCAAATCATAAAAACAAAGATTTAATTACTAATTAAAAAGAAAGCAAATCATTTAATTCACAACAAACCAAACCCACTATGCTAATTTAGAACAAACAGAATCCTAATTTAATCTAATTCAATCAAATCAAAAATCAATTAAATATATACAAAATCTATCTAGAAATGAGTGTAGGGAATTAAAGTGGCTTCAACATTGGCAAAAAAAAAAATGGTTATCAGAAAATGTTCTTTGAGATAGGCTTCTTGACATTTGCCAAATTCCATGATTTTTCACTGCTGGCTCTAATTCCTCCTCTGTAATGTACCCGCTGTTGTCTTTATCAAAATACTGAAAGGCAGTATGAATATGATCTTCCCTGTCCATTCTGTTCATGTGCATTGTAGCCATGATAAATTCCAAGTAATCAATTGTCTCATCCCCATCTACATCTGCAACATTCATCAATTACCTTGGCCATAATAGCTGTAGCATGGCCCAAGGGCTCCTCGGAAGTCCTCTGTCCATGATGTGCTATTTCTAGACTGCAAGGTTGTTGAATCCATGGTTCTCCATCAATCTGCACAGGAAAAGAAGAAACAAATGTATGGATCCTAGTCAACTGCTCTTGGGCAAGGCTGAGTAGGCCAAATAAGAGACTAATCTAAATATTAATGTATAGCAAAAATCAAGTGAAATCCAATCACACAATCAACATAAGAATGCCCAATGAGTATACCAATGTGTGCGAGTGTTATACCATACTGTTCAAACATCCGACATGAAGTTCAACACCCCAAAATCATGTATTCGCCAATGCATTAATCAAACGTTTAACCAAGGTGTCAAATCGATATTACATACAATTGATATGCCAGGACTTATGATAAGGATCATCAATAAGGATTACAAAAGACAAATCAGGACCCCCATGCAATTTAGGAAAATCACAAAATGTGAATCCAAAGGCTAAATGTCTTCAATAAAACTGAGTTATATAATCCATTTAAGTATGAAAACCGATCAAGGACATTTCCGATCATGTAAAAATCAACAAAAAGATAAGCGCAATATGCATAATGACACAAAAGGTATTGGCAGTTCAGATAATGATCGAAATGTGACCTCGAAAGGAGCAATCCTCATGCTTACATTTGTGAAGACTTAGCGAAGATAGGCGTGTGGAAAGGCACAAAGAATAAAATCATCGTTCTTTTGAAAATTGCAACGAAAAATCAATGTTTGTGAAACATTGGTGTAGGCATCTTATGAGACAATAAAAAATGTGAATTGGCTGCCAACACGGGAGAAATAAGACTACAAATTGTTTCGAGTGCCTCATCCATGCGATTTAAATACTTGGATTTTTCTATGGATGATGTCGGTTTTGTATTTGTATTCAAGGTTAACCTGTACAAACCTATGGTTCAGAGATGTATGGATATTTTCTCCTTCCATGCAACATAATTGTAAGGTGTAAGAATGAATTCTTTTTGGAATTCCATCTTTTCGTTGTCTTCAATCTTTTGCACCTACAAAACATTTTGGTGTAGCTTTTACTTAGCAGTCTGTCAGATCTGATACCATGTAAATATGTTGAACCTGTACATAATAGATCTAGCTAAATAATAATACACACATTTGCAGAGAGAATTGGAGAAATAAGAAGAAGGAGAGAAAGAATGAAAGAATTTTCATTAACCCTTGTGAATAATGAATAATTTACACATGATATACTGTGTATAACTTAATGAGTGCACAATGGAGGAGAACCAATGTGCCATAGTGGTGGTATAGAGTGATTTGGACACACACCAATAGTTATGGGAGTGAAATTCTACCTACTCTAGTCTCTCAATCAGTTACAGGAGTGAACTGCCACCTAGTCTAGTATCTCAGGTAGTTGTTACACATGATTTTGGTCACTTTGGTGATGTCTTAACAATGATGTGTTCAGGCTCCCAATATGGAATTTTTTCTTGAGAAAGTTGGCTCTTGTCTTCTTCCAAAAAAATACTTTTAAGATGAGTTAGCAGGCTGCCTGTGGCCTAGGGTGTGACAATCCTTCGTTCTCACAGGCCACCCACACTTAGGGTGCAAACTTCTCGTAGTCTGCTCCATACACAGGGTGCGAACCTATTTTTAAGATTGGAAAGGAGAAGAGATCTCAAGGGTTCTAGAAGGGAATCTTCTAGAAAATGAGTTGGCATTCACATGGTTTTCATTCTATTGACTTCTTAGATTTGATGGAATCATCCTCATCCATGTAACCATCTCTCCTTCTCCTATATATTGAAGAGTTTCTCATGGAAAAGTTTAAGAAAGATTGAATGAAGAATTGGTGTAAGGATTTTGTGAAGAACCCTACTTGGACAGAAGCTTGAAGGCTCTATTTGGTCTATCAAGAGAAATTTGATCTTCTTCATGCAAGAACGGAGCAATTGTGTGTGTTGGAACCAAGGGTCACTGAAAGGAAGCTTGCAACATCAAGGAAATCAAGTTGTATCTTCTACTTTTGATTAATATGATACAACGACATGTCCCTTTCCCATAAAGTCACTCTCACTTTATTGTGTAATTCCTTGATCATATGCATAAGTTGACATTGAATATATATTGTTATCTTCTGATGCAGGAGGATCGCCAACAATAAGCGAGCATGGGGAAAGCACTAACACATTTTGACACATGATGAATTTTTTAAAATGTTTTGAAGTTGGATGCGCCAATCGTAAATGAAAAAATTACGAAAGGGTGCACTTCTTGATTGCAATCAGACCTTGAGCGTCCCGCTCTCATCTGAAGGACTAAGAGGCATTTATGTTAAAGAATGTAACTAGGTAGGCTTGAATTCTTAGATTAGATAGTTTTAGGAGCCGGAGGGAAAACGGATATAGACACCCTCATTGTATAGTTGTAACATTATTATGATTATGAGAAGAGAGCATAGGAGAGCAGAAGCTGAGAGATGTGTAGAGTAAAACCCCATGTAAAGAGGTTCTGGATTAATACAAAGATCTTTGGTTCAGACTCATGGTGTCAAATTGCTTTTTGCGTTGTGCATGTTGAGTGATATATGCTTGTTTACTGTCTATTATGCATTTTATTTGATGCGTGAATGTATGATTTCATGTTGAAAGTTTGAAATCTAAAGAGAGGGAGAGTAAAGAATGAGTTTCAATTGTTTCTCTGTCTGAGCAAGAGTTTTCCTGCAAGGAGTACAGTGAAATTGTCCACAAGGTGTGTGTTGACAGAAGTTCGAGTTCGTCTCTGGAAGCTCAGGAGAGATAACCTTGTTCTCATTCTTGCAAAAGTGTAAGTTGCACATAGGAGCCGTGAAAGGTGTGCGCAGGCCGAGTAGATTCTAAGAGTTTTCAGCCGGAGGAAACTACTGAAAGACTGTTGTCACAGAGAGTGCACAGAGTCGAAGACTTCAATACTTGGAAGTATTGAAGAGTTTCCAAAAGGAGTGCATGCAGGAGTCTTCTTGAAGACTCGATTTGTCGAAGAAAAGGTCAGTAAGTTTAGTGCCTTGAAGTATTGCAAGAAGGCGCAGTTATATCATTTCACGGGTGGACAAGTTTTGCGAAAGAACACTTTGTTCATTTCGCATGAATTGTCGAGGAGGAAATTGACGGTCGGAGTTCTCCGTGGAGAATTCACGAAGTTCCGGAAGCCATCATATCTCGTAGAGGAGTAGGGGAGCTACGACAAATTCGTCAAGTGCAAGATCGAGAGAAATCAAACCGTGGGATCCAAGCCAACAAGGACCATTGGACCAGGAACCCCATCGCATTTCGCGTGTTCGTGGGTTCGGAGGTTGAGAGGAGTTATTTTTTATTTCAAAAGTCGTGAAGCGCTGAGAGCCAAGGCACAGAGGAAACACATGGAAGAACCGTAAGGTGGACCCAGGAAGTGGGCCGATGGACAATTGTCACATATTGGGAGGAGTCAACACCCCGTTGACCTCTCTCATCTCGGGGACTCGGGAGATAAGGGAACGAAATCTCGAGCCTTTGAATCGCAAATTTGTGAGTAGCAAGAACTAGAGGAGAAAAGTCAATATCGCCTCTCGGGGGTTTGGGAAAGAAAGGTGCCAGGGTTGGACCTTTGAAACTCGAGAAGGCGCGAGAGGTAAGAAATGATAGTTCTTAGTCTAGCCGGTGGTCGTGCAAGGAGGGTGCTGACCGAAGAAAGGGCTATACCTATTTTTCAATCTCAGGTATCGTGGATTTGAGAAGGAAGATTCAGTAGTCACGACTCGTGAACTTGCGAGATAGTGAGCTATGAAAAGGACCCGTGGATCTATCGATAATTTGCAGACTCCAGTGGGAATTGAAAGAGATGATCTGGCTCAAGGGCATATAGAACGATCCTGTGAGTGGATCTCGGCCCCAGGGCCGATAGGTCTGTGTCATTTTTGGTATCAGAGCTTGACTCTATTTGTATACTTCAGACAAAGAAAGCGAGAAAGAAATCTCAGCTATTCCAACGAGAAGAAGAGACAGGCAAACACCCGATCTTCCAGAGGAAAGAGAAATTCCAAGAGGAAGAGGTAGGTAGGTGCGAAATCCAGCCATGGAAAGAGAGATGCGTGACACATGCACCAGACTTGAGGACATGGAGATAACATAGAGGCGCACAACTGGTGTTGGAGATGTCATTGATTCTGAAAGTGAAGATGAAGATGGACATGAAGGAGAAGAAGTTGCAGCAGAAGATGTAGCAAATGAATGTCTACTTAGGGTTGTTGCAAGAATGGGTGCTAAGGAAAAAATGGATATTCCAGTATACGAGGGAAACCTGGATGCTGAAGAGCTTCTAGACTGGATTAGAGCTCTGGACACATATTTTGACTATGAAGATGTCGAGGAAGACAAAAAGGTCAAACATGTTTTCATAAGATTGAAATGACATGCAACATTGTGGTGGGATGAGCTACAAGATGACATATGCTACAAGGGAAAGTAGAAAATCAAAAGTTGGGATAGGATGATCACAAAGATGAAGGCGAAATTCATTCCTAGGGATTACTAGATTACTCTGTTTCGGAGAATGCATAATTTGAGACAGAAGTTGATGATAGTAAAGGAATACACTGAAGAATTATACAGGCTAAACATTAGAGCAGGTCATCGTGAAAGTGATGATGAAAAGGTTTCCAGATATATGAATGGTCTGAGATACGAAATTCAGGATGAGATGAACATGATGACCATCCAAACGGTGGAATATGCTTATTAGATGGCTCTAAAGGATGAAGAGAAGTTGAGCCAAAAGAAAAGTCAAAGAGGCCGAGGAAGAAGTCGGCCTAGAGACAAATCAATTGCCCAGGATAGAAGTCATAAACCCAAGGAAGAGGGGAAGAAATATCAGACTTAGACTGAGAGAGGTGCAAGCTCACAGAGAGGGAAGCATACCGAACTGAGAGGTCAGTATGCTGATGGAAACATTTTTCCTCGTACCATAGGTAGAAGAAGAGGAAGAGGTGGAGTGGTAAAATGCTTCACATGTGGAAAGAATGGACACAAGTCTTATGAGTGTCCAAATAAGAAGAAAGAAGGTGGTGAAACTCACATTGCCGAAGCACAGAAGCGGAATGTTGAGGCAGAGGATGCTGAAGGCAGAAGATCGTTGATGATGCGAAAAGTTCTCTTAACGCCAGAGAAGGAGGTGGAGAATCCAATTCAAAGGAATAGTCTTTTTCGGACTGCTTGAAGACCAAAGAGAAGGTAGGCAAGGTCATTGTGGATAGTGGTAGCACAGATAATCTCGTTTCTACAAATATGGTAGAAAATATGGAGTTGGAGATGATTGAACATCCGAGTCCATACAGAGTTTCATGGCTACAAAAAAGACATCAGGTAAATGTCACTAAACAATGTTTAGTTGAATTTAAAATAGGAGGGTATAAAGATGAAATACTCTGTGATGTCATTCCCATGGATGTTTTTCATATATTGCTAGGTAGACCGTGGCAATATGAAAAAAATGTGATTCATGATGGGAGGAAGAACACATACACCCTAGAGAAGAATGAGAGAACTCACATGTTTCTTCCAATCAAAGATAAAGAGGTGAAACCTGAAGTAAGCAACACTATACTTCTCATGAGTGGGAAGGAACTTCTTACCGAGGTTAAGAAGAAGGAGGAACCACAATTCATTGTGGTCAGGAAGCCTAAAATTGTTTTAACTAGTACAAGGGTAGATGATTTACTGGAAGAGGTTCAAAAACTATTAGAAGAGTTTGCTGACATAGTAGTGGATGAACTACCTCGTTCGTTTCCACTGATCAGAAGTGTGAGTCATCATATTGATCTCATACCTGGATCTAGTTTACCAAAAAAGGCAGCATATAGGTTGACGCTGCAGGAGAATGGAGAAGTCAAAAGACAGGTCCAGGAATTAATGGACAAAGGGTTGATTAGATAAAGATTGAGTCTGTGTGTTGTTCCAACAATGCTTAGTCCGAAAAAAGATAGAGGTTAGAGGATGTGTACTGACTCAAGGAAAATCAACAAGATAACCATCAGGTATAGATTTCCACTGCCAAGAATGGATGATATAATGGATTGCTTGAGTGGGGCCAAATTTTTTTCAAAGATTGATTTGAAAAGTGGATGTCACCAGATTCGTATGAGAGAAGGTGATGAATGGAAGACAACCTTCAAGAATAATGAAGGGTTGTATGAATGGCTTGTTATGCCATTTGTCTTTATGAACACGTCGAGTACTTTCATGAGGTTGATGAATGAAGTCCTGAAGGATTTCATCGAAAAATTTTCCATAGTGTATCTTGATGACATACCGATTTTCAGTAAAACAGAGGCAGAGCATATGAAACATTTGGCTACAGTGATGAAGAGGCCATAGTAAGAGAAGTTGCTAATAAACATGAAGAAATCCTCATTCATGAAGACAGAGCTCATTTATTTGGGTTTTTTTATTTCTATAGATAAGTTGAAGATGGATCCAGATAAGGTGGAGGTAATTAAGAATTGGCCATCACCAAAGAGTATATTTGAGGTGAGAAGTTTTCATGGATTGACTAGTTTCTACAGGAAGTTCATCAGGAATTTCAGTGGAATTAGTGCACTGATGATGGACACAGTGAAGAAGAGACACAAGTATTTTCACTGGACAGAAGAAGCAGAGAAAAGTTTTAATTCGTTAAAAATTACAGAACAACCAATTTTGGTGTTGTCGGATTTCAGAAAGACATTTCAAGTAAAATGTGATGCAAGTGGATTTGCAATAGGGGAAGTCTTGATCCAAGAATATAGGTCGATATCATACTTCAGCGAGAAGTTGAATGAAGTGAAAGTGAAATACTACACGTATGACAAGGAGTTCTATGCTATTATTCAGGCATTGAAGAAATTGAGACACTACTTGATTCCTAAGGAGTTTGTCTTATATAGTGACAATCATGCTTTGCAATTTGTGACTCAACATGAGAAGTTGAATCAAAGACACGTCAAATGGGTTGAATACATGTAGAACTTTACTTTTGTAACTAAGCATATTTCTGAAACAGCTAACAAAGTTGTTTATGCTTTGAGCAGGAAATGTTTGTTGTTGCAAGAGTTCAGAGTCAAAACACTGGGTTTTGATGATCTCAGGGACATGTACAAAGATGATCTAGATTTTAAGGAGGTATATGAAGCAGCTGAGAATCCAATTCTCAGGGACAGAAGCCAGTGGATAGAAGACATGATCCAGGAAGGATTATTGTTTAAGGGTAATCAACTTTGTATTCCAAAATGCTCCATGAGGGAGAATTTGTTGAAGGAGAAACATAGTGGAGGATTGGTCGGACATTTCGGTCATGATAAGACGTTCCCAAAGTTAAACGAATAATATTTTTGGCCAGGAATGAGGGAAGACATCAAAAGATTCATGGACAGATGCATAATTTGTCAACATTCAAAAGCAAAGAGGCAGAATGCAGGCTTTTATCAACCGTTACCCATACCTGACAGGTCGTGGGATGCTGTAAGCATGGACTTCATATTGGGGCTGCCAAGAAAAAAGAGAGGGTTTGACTCGATCTTTGTGGTGGTGGATAGATTTTCTAAGATGGAACACTTCATACCGTGTCAGAAAACCAGTGACGCAACTCACATTGCGAATCTAGTTTTCAAAGAAGTCATTCGACTTCACGGCTTACCAAGGAGCATAGTTTCAGATCGAGACACCAATTTCGTGGGACACTTCTGGAGAACCTTATGGAAAAAGATGGGAACAAACTTGTCATTCAGTTCAAATTATCATCCTCAGATGAATGGATAGACAAAAGTTGTGAACAAAATTTTGGGTGACTTGCTGAGGAGCTTGGTGATAGAACACCATAGTCAGTGGGACAATATTCTGCCACAAGCGGACTTTGCTTATAATGATTCAATCAACAGAAGCACAGGGTAGAGTCCATTCCAGATTGTTTATGGGATGCAGCCAAGAGGAGTTTCAAAATTTAGGGATTCAGAACAAAATGCAACTAGGAGTGCTAGTGCAGAGGATTTTGCCGAAGCAATGAAGGAACTTCACAGCCAGGTGAAGGAGTGATTGTAGAACTCGAGCCAAGAGTATAAACGCAGAGCAGATCAACAAAGGAGACAACTTAAATTTGAGGTTGGTGATTTTATTTTGGCACATCTGAGAAAGGAAAGGTTCCTGAAGGGGACATATAACAAATTGAATATGAAGAATATCAGACCATGTAAGGTCTTGAAGAAATTTGGGGCAAATGCTTATGAGATTGAATTAACCGATGGGATCGAAATTTCTTCGATATTCAATGTCTCAGATTTGTACCCATAAAAAGATAAAGAAGTCGGAACAAGTGATGAACAACCAGAGGTTCATTGGACAAAACAGATGCCAGTTACAGAGAAGCCATAGATGGAAAGCATACTGGACAAAAGAGTTAGCAAGAGGACCATGCGAAAGGAATATTTTGAATACTTGGTCAAGTGGAAGGGACATCCAGTTGAAGATTCGGGATGGTAGAATGAAGAAGAGATTCAAAAGCATGGATAGACCATGCGAGAGCTCATGGACAGGAGCCCATGGAAATTTTCAAGCGAGGGAGTATGATGCAGGAGCATCGCCAACAACAAGCGAGCGTGGGGCAAGCGCTAACGCATTTTGACACATGATGAATTGTTTAAAATGTTTTAAAGTTGGATGCAAAAAATATAAATGAAACAATTAAGAAAGGGCATACTTGATCCAGGTGGATATCGGTGGCGACCCACCTTTTCCAAATGGCTAAAAATGACTTTCTGGCAATTTTGGCAATTTACTATTTTTAGCAGGTTTTAACTTCTGAGGCCATTTTGAGGGTCCAAATGAATTTTTTTTGAGATAGAGGTTCTCAATGATATCCAAAGGAATATTGAGCCCCCAAAATGAATCTCCTCAATGATACCTTTCCAACGAGCTATCACACGCCTAAAACGGAGATCGTATGCAAAAGTTACGACCCCGAGAAGTTGATGTACTCACTTACCCAAACGGGGCCCACATGACTTTTGGCGCTTCATCTCCTAGGGTTAGGTTTTTGGATGTCTAGGACTTTTGGCATTCCCTTTTATTGTAAAATTTCCTTTAGAGCCTCATTGTAATCATCTTCTTGTGAATGCGAGTAGTCGTCACATCTCTTCTCAAAGATAAGCTACCACCATTCTAGCGAGTCTTTCACTCTGTATTTTACAGTCTCTATACATTTATTTCTTTAATAGAAATCGTGTATTACTGTATATATGTATTTATGGTTGCATATATGATAAATTTCTGTTATATTATTGAATATCTTCAATATCTCTGTGCATTTCTTTATTATATCTCCACTCTCATTTCGTGCCGAAAATAATCCGGATCATTGGTATCAAAGCCCTTTGGAGGCACCTCGCCTTTCAAGGTACAAGTTAATTTTGATATTCCTGTATTTGAAGGACAGATAGATGCAGAAGCCCTAGAAAAATGGTTAACTCTGCTGGAAGTTTATTTCTCTGTTCACAATTTTTGCGACAAAGAAAAGATCACCTTTTCACTCCTTAAATCTCTCCCTCATGTCAAACATTGGTGGGAAACTTACTGGGACCAAAGTTCCATAGAGGAGTCTAGAATACATGGGGCCGATCCCACTTGGCATTTTTTTATGGATGCGGTAAAAGAAAAGTATTACCCTGTTGGCAACTATGAGGACCAGTACATGAGATGGACCACACTGCGGCAAGAGAGGGGCCAAGTAGTTTTGGAGTTCACCAATACCTTCCATACCTTGCGCACCAAGCTGGGTATCAAAGACTCTGAGCAACATTTGGTTCTGAAATACCATGGTGCTCTACACAGATACATCTAGAATGAAATATGTTTTCTGGACATCTCATCACTCGGTGCTTATCTATATGCTGTTAAAATTGAGCATAAATTTAAGCACCAGAATAAACGGGAATTCGGGTTTACAAATCTGCAACAACCAAAGTATGACAAAGACGACCCTAACAAACAGTCTCCTGAAAACCAGTCCAAGACACAGGAAAAGAAGGGTCACGGGAAGACAAAGAACGACACCAAAAAATGGTGTGATTTCCACAAAATCCCTTGGCACAACACCGATGAATGTCGCTCAAAACAGTCATTGGTGGCCGAGATCAAAGACAAGGAGCCGAACCATGATTCAGAATCTGATTCTGAAAATACTGGTAAAGGACAGATCATTGACGCAGACCCCACTACTATTGTCGCGACCACAACAATTCAACCAGAAGAACCAACATATCCTGAAGAGGGGGAGCACCTTTTTCATTCACATATGTGGGTGAAGGGGACCCCACTGCATTTTATTGTTGATAGTGAAATCCAGAAGAACCTCATCTCAACAAAGGTCGTCAAATAGTTGGGATTATCGACAACACCACACCCGCAAACATACAACATCGGGTGGCTTCGCCAAGGACGAGATCTTCGTGTTAGCCAACAATTTCGATTGTCGTACGACATCCAACCCTTCAAGGACGAGGTATTATGTGATGTTTCCCCACTGGATGTCTGTGATTTTCTCTTGGGCCAACCATATATGTGGAAGCGCCATGTTTTTTATGACTCTCGACCCCGTAGTGTCATTGTTACTTTGGGGGGTCATCTCTACAAAATACTAGAGGTAGTTCCAACTATTGTTCCACCTAAAAAGTGTCACAAGGTAGTATCTCATACTGCAAAATTCATCTTCTTCACAATCTGTTTGAAAGGGGAACAGAAGGACATTGCAACCACTACAGTTTCTCCCCCTGCACCTTCTATCCAACAGAAGCAGGTCAACAAGGTTGCAGCAAAGCACAAAAATTCCTTCTGCACACCTTCCTTTCATGTAGCTCAACTTTTTGAATAGCCTCAAATTCAACAGGTTCATGACAGACTTCCACAAACTAAGAAACGCGACGTCTCCAGCAAGACAAGCAGCTCACCAAGATGCAGATTCAACAAATTATTTTCCCTCTCCCTCAGGAACTCAACGCAATGGAGACCATTGCTTCCTAAGGAGGGAGGATTGATCCAAGTGGATATCGGTGGCCACCCACCTTTTCCAAATGGCTCAAAACGACTTTCTGGCAATTTTGGCAATTTACTATTTTTAGCAGGTTTTAACTTCCAGGGCCATTTTGAGGGTCCATATGAAGGTTTTTCGAGATAAAGGTTCTAAATGATATCCATAGGAATATTGAGCCCCCAAAATTAATCTCCTCGATGATACCTTTCCAACGAGCTATCACACACCTAAAACGGAGATCATATGCAAAAGTTACGACCCCGAGAAGTTGATGTACTCACTTACCCAAACGGGGCCCACATGACTTTTGGTGCTTCATCTCCTAGGGTTAGGTTTTTGGATGTCTAGGACTTTTGGCATTCTCGTTTATTGTAAAAAAACCTTCAGAGCCTCATTGTAATCATCTTCTTACGAATGTGAGTAACTTTCACATCTCCTCTCAGAGATACGCTGCCACCATTCTAGCGAGTCTTTCACTCTGTATTTTACAGTCTCTGTACATTTCTTTCTTTAATAGAAATCGTGTATTACTGTATATATGTGTTTATGGTTGCATATATGATACATTTCTGTTATATTATTGAATATCTATGATATCTTTTTGCATTTCTTTATTATATCTCCACTCTCATTTCGTGCCGAAAATAATCCGGATCAGTACTTCTTGATTGTAATCAGACCTTGAGCATCCCACTCTCGTCTGAAGGACTAAGAGGCATTTATGTTAATGAATGTAAGTAGGTAGGATTGAATTATTAGATTATATAGTTTTAGGAGCCGGAGGGAAAAAATATATAGACACCCTCATTGTATAGTTGTAACATTATTATGATTATGAGAACAAAGCATAGGAGAGCAGAAGCAGAGAGTTGTGTAGAGTAAAACCCCATGTACAGAGGTTCTGGATTAATACAAAGATCTTTAGTTTAGACTCATGGTGTCAAATTTCTTTCTGTGTTGTGCATGCTGAGTGATATATGCTTGTTTACTCTCTGTTATGCATTTTCTTTGATGCGTGAATGTATGATTTCATGTTGAAATTTTGAAATCTGAAGAGAGGGAGAGTAAAGAATGAGTTTCAATTGTTTCTCTATCTGAGCAAGAGTTTTCCTACAAGGAGTGCAGTGAAATTGTCCTCAAGGTATGCATTGACAGAAGTCAGAGTTCGTCTTTGCAAGCTCAAGAGAGATAACCTTGTTCTCATTCTCATAGAAGTGAAAGTTACGAACAGGAGCTATGCAAGGTGTGCGCAGGCCGAGTAGATTCTCAGAGTTTGCAGCCGGAGGAAACTGCTGAAAGACTATTGTCGCAGAGAGTGAACAGAGTCAAAGAATTCAATACTTGGAAGTATTGAAGAGTTTCCTCAAGGATTTCATGCAGGAGTCTTCTTAAAGACTCAAGTTGTCGAAGAAAAGATCAGGAAGTTTAGTGCCTTGAAGTATTGGAAGAAGGCACAACAATATCATTTTGCGGGTGGACAAGTTTTGCGAAAGAATACTTTGTTCATTTCACATGAATAGTCAAGGAGGAAATTGATGGTCGGAGTTCTCCATGGAGAATTCAAAAAGTTTTGAAAGCCGTCAAATCTCACAGAGGAGCAGGGGAGTTACGACAGCATTCGTCAAGTGCAAGATTGGGAGAAATTGGATCGTGGGATCCAAGCCAACAAGGACCGTTGGATTAGGAAACCCATCGAATTTTGCGTGTTCGGGGGTTCGGAGGTTGAGAGGATTTATTTTCGATTTCAAAATTCATGAAGCGCCAAGAGCCGAGGCATGGAAGAAACATGTGGTAGAACTGCAAGGTGGACCGAGGAAGTGGACCGGTGGACAATTGTCACATATTGGGAGGAGTCAACACCCCGTTGACCTCTCGCGTCTCAGGGACTCAGGAGATAAGGGAACAAAATCTCAAGCCTTCGACTCACGAAGTCGCGAGTAGCGCGAACAAGAGAAAAAAAGACAATATCGCCTCTCAGGGGTTTGGGAAAGAAAGGTGCCAGGGTTGGACCTTTGAAACTCGCGAAGGCACGAGAGGCGAGAAGTGCTAGTGCTTAGTCTAGCCGACAGTCATGCAAGGAGGGCGCTGATGGAAGAAAGTGATATACCTATTTCACAATCTTGAGTATCACGAATTTGAGAAGGAATATTCGAGAGTCATGACTCGCAAACTCGTGAGATTGCGAGCTGTGAAAAGGACCTGTGGATCTATCGATAATTTGCAGACTCCAGTGGGAATCAAAAGAGTGGATCTGGCTCAAGGGAATATAGAATGATCCTGTGAGTGGATCTCGGCCCGAGGGCCGATAGGTCTGTGTCATATTCACTTTGGTTGGTTTGTGTTGTCTTGGAATTGACTTCATGAGAGACCCAGAGTGAAGCAGGAACAACAAAGACCTAAGGAAGTGATATACATGTATGTTACTTATTCCTTCCCATTAGTAGATTCAATGATCATAACTTAGGGAAAGAGTCATGTCCTGTCCTATTTTGTTCTCAATCCAGGTGGATCTAGGGAGATCCGTTAGTGTCCACACATACCGATTTGTCCGATAACAACAATTACGGGGGTGAACTGCCACCTAGTTGAGTTAACTAGTCAACTAGTCTCCAGTTAACTAACTGAACAAAGAGTAGTGAGGAATTAACTATTAGGGACCTAACCCACACATAGGTAGAACAATATATTCAGATGTAATAAATTTCAATATTAATAAGGCCTTGCAATAAAGTAGAATAAGTCAAATGTAAGAATACCTAATAGAAGTTTCCTCTTCTAGAAGGATCTTCCTCTAGATGCTTCTTTTGATAGACATATTTAGTATAAATAGAATTTGAGGGTATGAGAACCCTAGCTTGGATATTATTGTAATAGATCTCTGCTCGACTGGAGGTTTCCCCCTCGAAGAGGCCCATGAACATTGCTCTCAGAATCAAAGTGCTCTTTTTGGTATTATTTTAATATCATTTGAGTATTATTGTGGTGTTGTTCTGGTTATATTGTTGTTTATCTACCATTTCTATCATTTTATTTATGTTTTGCATACTTTTTATATCTGGAATATTACAAGTGGTATTAGAGCACTTTCCTTGGAATAAATTGTGGGTTAATTTTTCTTTCAGGGTAGAGATGTATTCTGACGTCTTTAAGCCACAAATATTTGTCATTACACACATAAACCCGCAGTTGAGGGATTCATACATGCAGGAAATACAAGTGGTACTTAAGCACACATCTGTTGGCCACCCTTGTAACCCCCTTTGGTACTCCTTCGAGTGGTAGCTCATTAGACATCACTTGTGTATGGATCGACCTAGATTACCTGAAACACTCTGTAGACAAATAGATTGGCCGCCTGACTACTATAGTTCCACTGAGAAAAACACTCGGGAAGATACTCTCTAATACCTGGGTAGTCGGGTAGTATGGCTAAGGGCACGATCTAGCCTCCTTAGTTAGTGCCCTGAGATATTGGACCGAGTAATATTGTTGGACCCCACACATATATTAGAGAGCTATAGCACAGGGAAAATCCTTGTCTGTAGAACCCTTGAATACCTAACCCTTGGGGACGGAAACATAAAAAAAAATAAAAAAATTAAAACAGACAAGATCTATTGCCATGCAACAGTGTTAGGGTTTCCAAATCACTACACATTTCTTTCTGGTTAATCATTTGGGCATTTCATCACTACAGTATTCTTCAGACCGAAGTATAACTCCACAGGTGTAAAAAAAATAACAATAATAATAATAATAATTGGATTCATCTCTTCGCCCTTATCACATTCATCCATATAATTTTTCAGTAAAATTTTTGACCCCACCCACTCCATTTCAGTTCCCTCGTCATCATGGCCCATACCCGTAGTCGAGACTTGGAAGTTCGCTTCAATAACTTGCAATATAATTTCACAGAGACCTAATAAGAAGTGAAACAACTCAGTGCCAATGTTGTCGCCATCAATACAATCATGCAATCCTCAATCGATGAACTCAAACAAGACATGACTACCCAGATTGAATCTTTCATTTCAATGATTTGCACTGTTAGCACTCTGTAATTTTCCCAAGGCTGTGAGGCAGTCACAGAGGCAACATCAAAACCACTTTGAGTCTTGGATATAGCCCTCCAAGACTCAGAGAGGGATCTCTCTGTCTGATATAGCTTTGTTTGAAGAGATATTAGGCTAGTTAATGGGTTCAGAGTTTGGATTTTTAAATTGGTAAGAGCAGTGAAAAGAAACCACGGGCAATGGAGTCACAAACTGAGATTTAATCAAAACAAATCCTACAGACAGCTTTACAGGGAAAGGTAGGAAAATTAATGGATCTAGTAAAATTAAATGAGATGAAAGAGGAGGAAAAATAAACGATCAATTTAGCAACAGAGCAATGAAGAATTTTGCCATTGAATATCAGAAGAAAACATTAATATTATCCACAACCAGAAATAGAGTGTATCTTTCAACAAATTATGCTCATAATCTTCTGTCGAATAATAAAGAAAGAAAACATATGGAAATAGAGAAAACAATTTACTGGAGAAGCACTTCACCAATATACTTGACACAAGAATCCTGTAACTGTTGCGACTGTGTTATCTGAATTGATGAAAAAACTATAGCTAGTTTTGTGAGCTGCTTTACAAAAACTTCATCATGGTTCCCTCACTGATCCACCCCCCCTCAACCCTGAGTCATAACCCACTCACCACCCCCCTACCTACGTCATCCTCCACTAATTCTACCCCCCTATGCAGCTTCCACCTCTCGTACGCCCATCACATTCCACATATAATCAAACTGTCCAAAAAGATTCCGGACCCCCCCCTCACCATCCGGAACTTAACGAGAGGGGGGGGTCCAAAATGAGGTAGTTTACAAAAAACACCCTCATACACATGTCGGCATATCATTCCAGTGGACCCCCCCCCCCCCTCGAAACCTCTTACCACCTAGGGGGGGGTCCGAAATACCACTTTTCACAAGAAAAATCGCTTTTGCCATGTTTTTGCTAATTTTGCCTATTTCAGCATGTGTTCTTCCGGAGGAGATTTTGAGCAAACAGAGACGTATTTTAAAAATCCGAGAGATTTTTTTTCTCAGCACGGGCTGAGGAACAAAAATCTCTTTCATTTTTTGCAATGGAGTTACGAGAAGAGAGAATCGAAGACATCTTAGAGGCCTATTTTTCAATATTTTCAATTTTCCGTTTCAGTCCCGATCTTCCAGGAGATGTTGCGGCCAGCTGGGGACGAATTTGGAAAAACCGAAGGATATTTTTTTCTATCACATGCCCATATACAATAACCTCTTTCAGTTTTCACCCAGGTATCATCATTGAAGAGAAAATCACGTCTGTTCGGACCCCTTTTTCGCAGAAAACCGGTCCGTTTTTCATGGTAGAAAGCTCCAAATTTGGTGGGAGCGGTGGCTATTTTTGGCCGAGGCGGTTAAACCAACTTCCGAAACTAATTGGGATGGTCTACCCTATTTATCCAGATGATTTTAATGTAAAATGGTTCGACCTGTGAGGTTCTTGGAGCATGGGTTGTGTACGACCAAAGAATATATTTTGTAATATTTTAATGATCTATCAGTGATGTGCCTGCTTCTTTTACAAGATTCTTGTGTGGTGATATTGGTGGAGTTTCTCTCTGTTAAAATGTTTTCCTGTTATATTTCATTTTATTTTTAGTTCTTATTATCAGAAGAAATTTTATAGAGGCAAAATTTATCAGTAGATACTCTGCCTCTCAGCTTGTGATAATCTTTATGTTATTCATCTAAAGAACCTAGCTTAGGAATTCTTAGCTGCTCCTTTGCCTGGATTTTTCCTCTCCTATTTTTTCCTCAAATCGATGCCATCTAAACTTAATTCAATCCAATATTTCCACTACCTTTCTCTGTGAAATAACTTTGTCCAGATCTGATGTGAATCACATTTTTTAAGCACAGACCCCATGTGCCCAATGGCCCTACTTGTTGTTCCAAAACAATCATCTAAAAACCCCAACCCATGCTCTTCATAAATAGCCTGATACCTATTCAAACAAAGATATATCAGATAAAGAGATCCCTCTCTGAGTCTTGGAGGGCTAGATCCAAGACTTGAAGTGGTTCTGATGTTGCCTCTGTGACTGCCTCACAGCCTTGGGCAAATTACAGAGTACTAACGGAATGACGACTCCACTGGGGACCTCTTCCTAGTAGTACATTTCAAGCTCCATCTCTRATCACTGATGGTGGATAGTGACCAGAAACAAGAAGGCTGAGATCATTCACCTGGTGATTCCAATCAGCTCCAGACAGTGCCAACTCGAAGACTCCACTAGAGGAAGAACCTTAAGCATGGCCAAGCAGCCTAGAAAGACCAGGTACTCAAGCTCAAATTGTGTTCAAGAAATATTTGGTTTCATCTGCAATTACTTTCTCTCTAATCATGATCCTGGTCTAGAGTATATTGTTGAAATTCAGGATGACCATTTTCAACCTGAAGAGCCCCCAGAGATTAAACCCCAAGTTGTAGATTATGTACATGCTCATACATCTATGCACATCCTAGATGCACCTGTAGAAACCCTAGTGAGACATAAGATTCCTTCTTTGTCTCCTACTCCTGCTAAACCTCTAAATGGTTGTAAGCCCCTTGCTCCATCTCCTATGCTTGCAAAAATCCCAGACTGATATCAACCTCTATATTTTCCACCTATTCTCCATGACCTCCCTGTCAATTACATTAATAATCTGCCTAGGTTTGATGGAGAAAATGAGAAGATTACTACTGAAAAACATATTCAAAACCTTGAGGATTTCCTCAACCTTTATGAGGTTGAAGATGATGATGTCTGTCTCAGGATGTTTGACCTGTCCTTGGGAGGTAAAGTTAAAGATTGGTTTAAGAACCTTCCAGCTGCTAACATCATAAATTTTCATCAGTTCATGCAAGTGTTCTTATATAGGTGGGTGATCAGGGGAAATGTTTTCCTCCTCCTAGAAGAGTATGACGACTTGAAAAGAAAGCCAGGGGAGATAATACATTAGTTTTCAGCTAGATTCAATAAGTTATATCATGCAATACCTGCTGATATAAGGCCACCCCCAGGATCTTCCCACTTTCATTACTCAGATGCCTTCGATCCTGAGATGACATTTCAATTAAGAGAAAGGAACACTACAAGCCTTGAAGAAATGCAGAGCATTGCAGTTGATGTGGAGACCAACTTGCTGATCAAGAGGTCAAAGTTAAAGAATAAAGAAATGGAGCAGTTGAAGTCATCAAAAGTTAAACTAGAGATGTTGGTCAGTGCCATTGAGGAGATGATGCAGAGGATCAATAGGAAAGATGAGCTTGCTGTCCAAAGACACCATGTTCCACTGATCTCAAAGAAAGAAAAGGTCTTTGTTTCCAAACGTTTTGCTGCTCATCCTAGGTACCATGGTTTGAATAATGATTCGTTCATGTAGTCAATTCACAGCACAGTCAAAGATGAAGCTCCATCTCAACTTGTAGAGAAGAAACCTGCTGATATGATGTGCATGTTTGACGACATTCCTTACTTGGATTGTCCACCCAAGTGGGATCAGTATGATGATGATCATGAAGCTGAAATAGAAGTTTTATGTTCAAAGAAACCAGCAGCATGTCATTGGCAGGAAGGGGATCATTTACAGTTCAGATGTGAAAATCATCTCGTGCACAACAGTCATGAATGCGATGAGGAAGAGACAGAAAATCTCAAAAATATGGAGGCTGTCCTAAACCCAGAATCGCAACACTTGCCCTCCTTCAATTTTCAAATTCTTGATGAAAGCTTAGAGCCTGAGACAAATTATGAGTTAATCCAAAAGAACTTTTTACCATTGTGCTTTAAATCATTTCAAGTTTTGAAGGAGACTCTTGGACAAGTGGTGAAGGATAAGTACATAAAGGGTCAGGAAATTTCATTCGAGTCAAGGCAGCAGTCTTGTCAATCTTTTCAGGATCCAATAGCTAATCTGTTAGATGACCTGTGTGGTCAAAATCATTCTTCATTCACCAGTCATGAGATAAAAAGTTGTTATGATATGGATATGGTTAGACATTCAATTGCAGGGGTGTGATCAGCAGAAGCATCAGTTCAAAACTCATCAGGGAAGTTGCAGCCATGTCAGAAAATGCATAAGGACGAAAATAACGTAGATACAGTGCCAGAGCTGCCATCCAAGAATCAAGGAGCATGTCATTTATACCTTGATCCTATAGCTACCTATATGGAGAATTGTCTCACTGTGGAGCCTAAATATTTCTCTGACATGACTTTTGCTTTCCAAGATTGTTGAGGCCTCTATGATAAAGATCGATCATGATTTCAGTAGTGGCCTTTACACTTTGTAGTTCTGAGTCTACAGGCAAAAGGTCAAGCTGCACTTCTCACTGTGCTAACGAGCAGTCAAGCAATCCACTGGTCTCAGAAGCTACTTGATTGGCTTCATTGGCATTTTTGTATTATTTGATTTTACAAAATGATCAGTAGCATAGGGTAGGTAGGAGAATGTGAATAAGCTCAGCATTATGAGCATTTCTTTTTCAGCAGTGTTCAGTTGATTTGGTTTCAGTTGCAAGACCAAAATAGGTACAGGTTGCAGAATAAGTTTTTGGGATCTACCCAATGGATAAAGCTCTGGTCTGCATGTTCAGAAGTCTATGGTTCTTGACACCTCCTGAAAGAAGCTTCCCTCCCCAAGTGGAGCCCATGTTGGGGTCCTATAATTATAGGCGAATCGATTCTTCGACTGTTGATTTGACGTCTCTCCCGTGATGATGAAGTATGGCTCAGGTGATTCCGCTTCCTCCCTCCATTCTTGTCGCTCAATCCCCTATCACCCTATTGCATCCTTCATCCACGCTGCGCCCTCACTCCCTTGTCCTGTTGCCCCATCGACTACTTTTCCCGCCTTCCATTCTTGCATAAATGGACTTAGGATGAACAAAAAGAACAATAGGTTAGTTAGATTAAAATAATAATAAGTATTGATATAGTTAGTATAGGTTAAATTAATTAATAAACGACTAGTTAAATAATTAATTAATTATTAATTAATTAATTATTAATTAAGCTTAATACCTAAGTTAGTAACTAGGTTAGTAACTAAGTTAGTTTTAAATTTAATAAAATAAAAAATTAAATAAACACAAAATATAAAACAAAATATTAAATAAAACATTAATAAAACAATAAAAAAACTTATATTAAAACCAATTTAAAATAAACAAAAATAAAACAATAAAAAATTTAAAACAAAATATAATAAATAACAAAAGTAATATAAAAATTATAATATACATAAAAACAAAAATATATAAAATAAAACATAATAAAACCAAAACATAAAATAATAAAACAAATTACAAAAACCAACATAAAACAAAACATACAAAAAACATATTAAAAAAATAAAAAAAATAAAAATAAAAAACAAAAGATTTGTAAATAAACCTATGCTACCCTAAGCCTAAATCACACCTACCATACCCCTCACATGCCACTCCCCCTCAACCCTATGTCATAACCCACTCACCAACCCCCTACCTATGTCATCCTCCACTAAGTCTACCCCCCTATGCAGATTCCACCTCCCGTACGCCCATCACATTGCACATATAATCAAATGGTCCAAAAAGATTCTGGACCCCCCCTCACCATCCAGAACTTAACGAGAGGGGGGGGTCCGGAATGAGGTAGTTTACAAAAACCACCCTCATACATGTGTCGACATATCATTCCAGTGGACCCCTCCCCCCCCGAAACTGCTTACCACCTAGGGGGGGGTCCGGAATACCACTTTTCACAAGAAAAATCGCTTTTGCCATGTTTTTGTTAATTTTGCCTATTTCAGCATGTGTTCTTTCGGAAGAGATTTTGAGCAAACGGAGATGGATTTTAAAAATACGAGAGAGGTTTTTTCTAAGAACGGGATGAGGAACAAAAACCTCTTTCATTTTTTTCAACGGAGTTACGATAAGAGATAATAGAAGACATCTTTGAGGCCTATTTTTCCATATTTTCAATTTTTCATTTCAGTCCCGATCTTGCAAGAGCTATTGCGGCCAACTGGGGATGAATTTGGAAAAACCGAAGGACATTTTTGTCCATCACATGCCCATATACAATAACCTCTTTCATTTTTCTCCCAGGTGTCATCATTGAAGAGAAAATCATGTCTGTTCAAACCCCTTTTTCGCAGAAAACCGGTCCGTTTTTCATGTCAGAAGCTCCAAATTTTGTGAGAGTGGTGGCTATTTTTGGCCGAGGCGGTTAAAACGACTTCCGAAACTAATTGGGATGGTCTACCCTATTTATCCAGATGATTTTAATGTAAAATGGTTCGACCTGTGAGGTTCCTAGAGCATGGGTTGTGTACGACCATAGAATATATTTTGTAATATTTTAATGATCTATCAGTGATGTGCCTGCTTCTTTTACAGGATTCTTGTGTGGTGATATTGGTGGAGTTTCTATCTGTTAAAATGTTTTCTTGTTATCTTTCATTTTGTTTTCAGTTCTTATTATCAGAAGGAATGTTATAGAGGCAGAATTTATCAGCAGATACTCTGCCTCTCAGCTTGTGAATTCTTATGTTATTCATCTAAAGAACTTTATGTTACTCTGCCTCTCAGCTTGATAATCTTTATGTTATTCATCTAAAGAACCTAGCTTAGGAATTCTTAGCTGCTCCTTTGCCTGGATTTTTCCTCTCCTATTTTTTCCTCAAATCGATGCCATCTAAACTTAATTCGATCCAATATTTCCACTACCTTTCCCTGTGAAATAACTTTGTCCAGATCTGATGTGAATCACATTTTTTAAGCACAGACCCCATGTGCCCAATGGCCCTACTTGTTGTTCCAAAACAATCATCTAAAAACCCCAACCCATGTTCTTCATAACTAGCCTGATACCTATTCAAACAAAGCTATATCAGACAGAGAGATCCCTCTTTAAGTCTTGGAGGGCTATATCCAAGACTCGAAGTGGTTCTGATGTTACCTCTGTGACTGCCTCGCAGCCTTGGGCAAATTACAGAGTGCTAACATGCACCAAGTTGCATATCCCTGCAGATAGCCCTTTATCTGACCCACCTCCACATACTGAAACTGAAAATTCT
The DNA here is from genome assembly GCA_009831015.1 of Picea engelmannii. Lineage (NCBI taxonomy): Eukaryota > Viridiplantae > Streptophyta > Pinopsida > Pinales > Pinaceae > Picea > Picea engelmannii. The sequence goes on along the minus strand of ML784879.1, from coordinate 657,528 downwards.
CCTCATTCCCATAACTTTCAGCACCATCACTTTAAACGTGACCTATGCCTTCCACGAGTGGATGTGACCAAATTTGAATGCTCAGATCCCACTAGTTGGGTAACCCAAATGGAACATTATTTCTCTTTATACGGCATTACAGATGACTTGGCCAAACTCCAGTATGGTGTTCTCCATCTAGATCAAGAATTTTTGCAATGGAGAAAAACTTCCCATCAAGGGTATATTGCTTGGACACACTTTGTGGTAGAGATTTATGAATGCTTTGACACTGACACCAACCATTTAGTCCATTTGAAAAATTTGAAACAATCTAGAGCAATGGAAGACTTTATAACTGCTTTTGAGCGCCTGGTTTTTCATACATAGGGCATGTCTGATGCCTTTTTCTGAGAATGTTTTATCAGTGGCCTCAAGGATGAGATTTGGGCCCATGTACTCATGGCTCAGCCTCAGAGTTGGGTGGAGGATACTAAAAGAGATAAAGAAGCACAACAAGTTGTATCTTCTCAAAACTAGAAACCCTCCTTTATCCCTCACACTAAACCAGTAAATCCCACTACTCCATCTACTTCACTAATGATCCAAAAATTGACCAGGGTTGAAATGGCTAAATGCCAACTCAAAGGCCTTTGTTATAATTGTGATGAAAATTATTTTTCGGGCCACAAGTATAAGGAACAAAAGATTTTTATGGACATATCAGAGGATATTTCGGAATAGGATGTTGAAACTCCCCTTATGTCTAAGTCACCTGAAACCACTAACATAACCTCTCCCTCGGACCTTCCCAAAGTAGAACCGATCATTTCCCTAAATGCTCTCACTGGCTTCTCTACTCCCCAAACCCTCAAGCTAATCAGTTACATAAAGCATAGGAAGGTCATCCTTCTGGTTGATAGTGAAAGAACCCATAATTTTATTCATCGCCACATTGCCCAAGAAACTAATTGCTATATCCATGCAGTCAATAATTTCCAAATCACGATTGCCAATGGTGGATCCATGAAATGTGGAGGGCATTGTGAAAATGTGCATCTACAAATTGGTGACTACCACCTGAAATCTCATATGTTTTCTATCGACATGGGTGAATGTGACATTGTGTTGGGTGCAGAGTGGCTAAGGACTTTGGGTACCATTCTCATGGATTTTAAGAAATTAACCATGCAATTCGACCAGGAGGGCCACCAATAAAAGTTCCAAGGCATCACCACCGGTTCACCTGAGATCATTAGTTCCCATCGCATGGAAAAGATGCTAAAAAAAGGTCATTCTGGAGTTATTTCACAACTCCATGCCATACAAGCAACAAAGACACCCTCAGTGCTGCAAGACCTCCAATCCATCTTTTCTAAACATCAAGTGGTCTTCTCCACTCCCCAGGGACTCTCTCCTTCCCATGGTGTTCATGATCATTCCATTCCCCTTGTACCGAGAATCCTTCCTCCCAATATTCGTCTGTATCATCACCCCTTTTCCCAAAAAAATGAAATTGAGAAAATGGTTCAGGAACTCCTTAACACAAGCGTTATCCGCCCTAGTACGAATCCCTACTCTTCTCATGTGGTCATGGTCCTAAAGAAGGAAGGTTATTGGTGAATGTGTCCTGACTTTCATTCCCTCAACAAACTTACCATTAAAGACAAATTTGCCATTCATGTCATTGATGACCTCTTGAATGAATTGAGTGGTGCCCAATTCTTTACTAAACTTGATATTTGTTCTGGCTACCACCAGATACATATGAAAGAGGCATACATTCCTAAGACTTCCTTTAGAACTCATGAGGGCCACTATGATTTTTTGGTCATGCCCTTTGGCTTCTGTAATTCCCCCTCCACCTTCCAAAGCCTCATGAATCATGTCTTCCATCCTTTTCTCTGTCATTTTGTCTTACTTTTCCTTGATGATATCCTCATCTATATAAAAACTTGGGTCGTCTAGTTGGCAAGGACGACATCAGGGTGGGTCCTAAAAATATTGAAGCTATGCAATACTGGCCTCACCCAAAGACTCTCAAAAGCTTGCGTGGATTTCTAGGCTTAACAAATTATTATTGCAAGTTTGTTAAGAATTATGGAAAGGAATTGGTGCTGTCCTTATGCAAGAGGGTCATCCTTTGGCCTTTATCATCAAGCAACTGTCTGAACGAAATATGGGAAAATCAATCTATGAAAAAAAAATGTTGGATATTCTACATGTCATTGATCTATGGCACCCTCGTCTATTGGGGCAATGCTTCCAAATTAATACAGACCATCAAAGCCTCAAGTATTTTCTGGAACAATGCATTTCCTCCCTAGAACAACAAAAATGGGTGACTAAGCTCTTTGGATATGATTATGAGATCATTTACAAGAAAGGCAAAGACAACTTGGTTGCAGATGCACTTTCCTAAAAATATGAAGATGAAGGATCCATTTTTTCTCTTTCCTTCATTGTACCAGATTGGCTCCAAGCCGTTCGCCAGGAATGGATACACGATCCCAAAAGTTCACATCTGATCCAAAAATTGTAGTCCAATGCTCTAACTTCTCAAGGGTACTCTTGGCTCCATGATGAGCTTCGATACAAATATCATTTGTATTTAAGTAAACAATCACAACTTAAATCCATAGTACTTTATGAGCTTCATGCTACACCCACATCTGGGCACTCTGGGTTTACCAAAACCTATGATAGGGTCAAACGTTCTTTTTTCTGGGATGGTATGATACAAGACGTTCGTATTTTTTTCATTGAGTGTGATGTGTGTCAATGCAACAAGGGAAAAATAGTCAAATATCTTAGCACACTACAACCGCTTTCGATTCTCCCTGCTATTTGGAGGGATATCTCTATGGATTTTATTACAGGTTTACCCAAATTGGGAAATAAATCAGTCATCATGGTGGTTGTTGATCGCCTTTCCAAGTATGCTCATTTCAGTGCTCTTCAACACCCATTTACAACATCTACGGTGCCTCAAATTTTCATGGATCAGATCTTCAAGCTTCATGGCATGCTTCATTCTATTGTTTCTAATTGAGACCCAACTTTCACCAGCAATTTTTGGCAAGAACTTCTCAAGCTACAAGGCACCCAATTGCATCTCAGCATAGCTTATCATCCCTAGACTGATGGTCAAACTGAAGTTGTCAACAAGTGTTTGGAAACATATTTGAGGTGTTTTTCCTCGGAAAAGAAAAATCAGTGGGCTCAATGGTTACCCCTAGCTAAATGGTGGTACAACACTTCATACCATACAGCTACACGCATGACTCCTTTTGAAGTAGTATATGGACAAAATCCACCTTCAGTTTTCTCATACTCACCTGGTATCTCGAAGGTCCAAGTGGTTGACCAAACACTTACAGTTCGAGAGGCTATTCTCTATACCCTCAAAGATAATTTGGTCCTGGCACTGAATCATATGAAGCAACAAGAATATCAAGGTCACTCTGGACATCAATTTGCAGAAGGGGATTAGGTGTTTCTTAAACTGCAACCCTACAAGAAAAATTCCCTCAAGGCTGAGCATTGTCAGAAGATAGCGCCCAAATTTTATGGTCCTTATGTCGTTCTCAAGCATGTGGGGAAGGTGGTCTATCAGTTATCTTTTCCCAGCCATTCTAAGCTACATCATGTTTTTCATGTTTCATGCTTAAAGAAGGTGATTGGAACTAAGTGCCAAATTCAAACCAACCTTCCCGAGTTAGAAGAATAAGGATCCATTTGGCTACAACCATAAGCATTTTTGCACCAGCGTGAGCATCTCCTGCATCAGAGAACCATCAAGGAAGTGTTAGTCTAGTGGAAAGATACAACTCTAGTAGATGCCACTTGGGAACCAACTACCATTCTGCAACAATTTCCACATCTCAAGTCTTTAGGACAAGGTTGTTTTTAAGGGGGAGGACCTGTTAGGGACCTAACCCGCACATAGGTAGAACAATATATTTAGATGTAATAAAGGTCAATATTAATAAGGCCTTGCAATAAATTAGAATAATTTGAATGTAAGAAGACCTAATAGAAGCTTCTGCTTCTAGAAGGATATTCCTTTAGATGCTTCTTTTGATAGACATATTTAGTATAAATAGAATTCAAGGGTATGAGAACCCTAGCTTGGATATTATTGTAATAGATCTCTTCTCGACTGTAGGTTTCCCCCTTGAAGAGGCCTATGAAAATTTCTCTCTAAATCAAAGTGCTCTTTCTGGTGTTATTTTGATATCATTTCAGTATTATTGTGGTGTTGTTCTGGTTATATTGTTGTTTATCTGCCATTTCTAGCATTTTATTTATGTTATGCATACCTTTTATATCTGGAATATTACATTAACACAGTGAATCAAGGGTAATTCACCTCTCTGGTGATGATACCAAGGCAAGTTCGAATTAGCATGGTGACTATCCCAATGTTGCATGGTGACAAAACCAATGCAACATCTAAACTCAACTCAACTAGTCAAACTGAAGTGTCAACTGAAAGAGAATATTCTCCAGGTGGAATATTCTCCCCTAAAATATAAGAGACTGGATAATGACTAATTATGACTAATAAACAAGGAAAAACCTTAGGAAAAAGAAATCCTAGGTGTGTGTGAAGTAACTCCAACAAGACTTAGTCCTGAAATGGGATAGAGCAAATAAACCGAAAGGGAAACATTCGAAGTTTCAAAATCTATGGCTCAGACCTTTTCAGGTAGCCGAGAAAATTGGGGTTTGCACGCATCGGTTGAAAAATCCAAGGGGGGAACCTGACACCCTCCCGATGAATGGCCAAGCCCTAAAAAAACATTTTCATTAAAAAAAAATGTGTGTGTTTTCATGATGTTTTGTTTTTAGGTAGGTTGATTGCGGAGTGTATTTTTGTTTTTTGTTTCTTGCTATAGTACTTCTGTGATTTTGAAGTTTGTGTTTAGCAACACATTGGTTGACCTCAATTCATGCGATATGACAAAATGTTTCCCTGACTCATCTCTTACATACAACACAAGAAGCGTTGGGAGACCTGTGGTTTTTTTAAAGGAGTTTTCTATCTAACCTGTGCAGATGAAAAACCTTGGAAAAGTAATGAAGTGTCTGCCTAGTGGTCTGGTAAAACCTGAAGGGAAAGGTGGTAAGATGGAAAGCACTACATGTACCTCAAGACATAGATAGAAAAAAATTCACCTTAACCATCTAGTTTTTTTCAAATAACAAACGTCCTCCTCTCCCACTCACTCAGGGCATTCTACCGAAATAAAATCAATTATATCAAATGTGTGAAAAGTAGGAGAGGGTATGAAGATAACTTCATCGGTGCTATGAAATTTCACTGACATCGGAGCATGGTCTGTGACGTTGGGGTGACTCTGTCGGGGCTATGGATTCTCGTTGGCAGTAGAGTGTTGGTCCTTGACCAAGTTTTGGAGATCCTTGGTCAAGTATGACCTATTTTGGGACTTCGATAGGTTGGCAAAGGCAAATCACAAGTCAAAGTGGAGATCACAGGATCTCAACCCCTTGTTTAGGGATTCTTGGGTTTTGGGATTATGTAATGGCTATGGGGATGTCGGCCCATGGGTTTACCCATGTTTAGTCCCTTTTGTAATGTATAAATAGATAGCTTGGTGATGTAAGAAGGTGTGCCATGCTAGGTGCTAAGACAATATAGGAATCTATGTGATATTGTGCTAAGTTCAAGTGATAATTGTAAATGCTTTGAGCATACTGTGTGAGACTTGCAAGGATAAGTGAAAGTGACTATAAGAGACTTTGAAAAGGTTTTGTGATGTAACCTAGATCAGGGAAGGAGGATCTAGTGAGGTGCACACAGATCTCCTATCCTATGCGGAGTAGGATCTTGTGTCTCTGTATATGTAGAAGATTGAAAGAAGACAATAAATAAGGAGAAGAGTTGGTGGATGTAGCCCCAGGCTGGGGGTGAACCACGTATACCCTGTGTTGTGGTTTCTTTGTGCATTGTGGTTGTTTTATAGTTCATATTATTTATTCTTAGTGCAATAATGTATGCTTAGATGTATCTAATATGATAGCTTAGTGCCTAATGATGTGAATAAGATGTTATATCTGATCTATGTTGATGTGCTTAGGGATTGAATGTGTTGAATATTGTCGAATACTGCATTGCTCTGTAATTAGGGTTTATCTGTGTTGTGAACTAAGGTTAAGTACTGATGAATAATGACTGTGAAGTGTTCTGTTAAGGCTTTGTAATCATAGATTTGTGTCCTAGCTAGGTTACAAACATCTGAGTCCTGCAACCACCCATGCCTCTACCTTAGGTGAGACTTCATCTTCTTCGCAGGTGTTGCCGAAAGGGTCGGTAGTTATGGTTTGTTTGGTGTGTCATTGAAGCGTTGAACCCTGGGTCTGCCCCTATGCCAAAAAATGGTTCCGTTGCTGGGACCTGAAACTGTGATTGCTGGGAACTGAAGAAAAGAGAAACCTATGTGCGTAGATATGTTTCCCTAGTGCGCAATATTTTACTCGGCTTGTAAATCTTTGTGCTTAGAAGAGAATTCCGATCTAAAGAAAAGAGTTAATATTTGAAAGCTTTGTCCTCTGATCAAGGTAAGATAAGTGAAAATTTTTGTTTCAAAAGTATGGATCTAGGTATGTTTGATAAATTTTGTCCTAGCTTGAAAGCTAAGGCACATCTACAAGAAATAATATTTTCTATGAGTATATATGATAAGAATAGTGAAAGATATGTTATTCCTATGCATAGAAAAAATGTTTGGACTAACAAATGGATTTATGCAGGTTAGATACTATGATCCTAGTGCACAGTACAGGAAAGGCTGGGGATCATTTAAAAGAAAAAGAGAATTAACTCTTTGTTACGGTTGCATAAGACTAGGACATCTTGCTAAGGAATGCCCTACTAGAAGACCTAGTTGTATTTGTTGTAAAGATATGGACCATGAAGTTTTGGATTTCCCTAGAATGATGGATAAGGTTGAAAGAATGAATATGAGACAAGAAAACCCCGAGGAAGGCCAAGAAATTAAGACCATGGTAGAAACCCAGAAAGAATCAGAGACTGTATTACTACAAATGAAAGAAACCCTAAATGATCACAGAAATATCAAATTATCATATATATTCAAAGAAAAAGAGTGAATAGAAACAATAATAGGAGACTTCGACATTGACTGTGTTTTGGATGAGGAAAAACAGGTGAATATCATGACAGAAAGAACCTGGGAAATATTAGGAAAGCTTTCTATGAGTCCTTCATTGGGAGGAATAGGATTATTTAGAGGAAAGATGATAACCCTATGTGGAAGACTTACATAGATATCTATGAGTGCTCATGGAACTTTGACAAAGGAATAATTTGAGGTTGTTAAATTTATTGAGAACAGTGCTCCATTTGATATGTTACTAGGAAAAACCTGTATTGAGAAACATCAGACCCGAATAAAATAAGAGGAAGCCCTCGAACAAAAAAACCAAGTAAGATACTTCATGACTAAGAGGATCGCACAATTACTAAAAGAACAAGAGGACCAGTCGAAGCTATAGAGGAACAAAAATATAGATGTCGAAGTTGAAAGAACACAAGAAGACTTGTAACACCTGTCTATACAAAAGAGTAGAGCACCTACCCAAGACAAAGAAGAAGTATTTCCATTGAACCCTAGTAAAGACCATCAACAACATGAAGTTACTATGCTAAAAGGAGATAAGAATTAGAATGGAAAGAGGAATAACGAGACACAGATCATAGGGAAGAAGGATAGAAATCTCAGTAAGATGAGAGAAAAGATAGAAAAGTTGCGAGAGGTTCCAGAAGTGATTTTGCAGAAGGAAGGTTTGCAAAACTGGAACTTCGTTGGGATATCAGAACATCTCCAAGTGGCACTTCACCATGGCAGAGAAATATAACCATTGGAGGCATTATGGCCGTTATACCGACGCTCCCGAACAGTTAGAACAACAGTTATGACCAGAAATATTTACATCGGGCTGTTGGGATTGCACCATAATAGACATAACTAAATTGATGAAGGCTTCTCGCCTATTGGAGAGATCTGTTACATCGTTGTATACTTATTCCTTCAATTATTGCACCGAGAACACTTTCGTGAATTGTATCTAAGCCAACAACATAACTCATTGTTTCCGTGTTGTGTTTACTAAGACTATTACACATCAAAAATACTCACTTTGATAGTGTCGCAAGTGTCATCATTACAAAGGTCACAAGTGTCATTTTTCTCACAAGGTCGCAAGTGTCGCATGTTTCTCACAAGTGTCGCAGGTGTTAGGGAAGCATACTGCCATGATGCCTATGTCGTGCCTATAACGACATGAGAAGGACACTTGAAACACCTCAAACATTTGATTTGGAAGAGGAGAAATGAGTCAGCAGGCTTACAAACCTTTTTCCATCTGAAAGCACCTCAAAAACTGAGCTTTTGAAGGAGAGCGCTCCCCTATACCTCTTCTGGGAGCGTCGACACTCCCCCTTACACTGTCTGAGAGCGCTATAAATCTCCTATGGTCCTTTTGAGGGAGTGCTATGGATTTGGAGAGCACTGGCGCCTCCCTAAAGCCTACTAGGGAGCGCTACAACGCTCTGATGGTCCTTTTTAGGGAGCGCTACCTATTCTGGGCAGTAGTTAAGTTGTTGAGATGAATGGGGGAAGGATCCTTTCATTCTTGGAAGGCAGTTGGATTCGAATCCCTAGTCCAACCATGATCTTAGGGAAGATCCTCAACTGAAGGAGGAAAATCATCAACTTCCCCAAGGATATCTCAAGTGGTTAAAGCCTCTCCAAGGCTATATAAGCAAGCTTTCTAATGGTGAAAGGGGACTGGAAAGGGAGAATCACACCAAACTTATGATCTCATAAGTGGTACTGGAACATAGATGTTTTGGAAGCAAGAGACCTATGATATCATAGGGAGCAATCGGTGAAGCTATCATCATTTGGATCGTGGATTTTTTGAGCAAGGGGTAGACAAGGAGGGACTTGGCAGAGCTGTTGTAATCAATCCATGGATGTAAGCAATGTTTTGTCCTCACTAATATAATTTGCTTGGCCTGTTTCTTTCTAATTCTTGTTCAATCTCACATGAATTTATCTCTTTAGTAGATAGACCTATTTCGGACTAATCTTGATAGAGTAGTAAGTGGTCGTACTTTGTTTGTCTACAGAGATCATCAAGGAGGAAAAGATTGGAGCTCAACTCGGAGCGTACAGGAACAAACGTCGATAAAAGGTACTTTTGTTCTCCTTCCTCCTTATGCATTAGTTTGTCTAGATTTGAAAGGAAGTCAGTGTCCATGTTAAGCACTTTCTGTCTTAGAGTTAGGGTCTAGCTCTTTGAGGCAATCTACCTATCCGCAAGGATATTTTCCTACAACAGAAACAAGACATCGTGGCATCTACAACTTTATCCGCTCTCTGGGCTTATCGCACTTCTATGAAAACCTCAATTGGATTTACCCCTTTCCAGTTGGTGTATGGCATCAAAGTCATTCTACCAATCGAGTGTGATATTCCATCACTAAAACTTAAAGTAGAAATCCTGCCCCATACTTCTGCTGAAGAAGAACGATTCTTGTATCTATCCAAACTGGACGAAACACGTCGTGATGCTGCTCTCGTTAATGAAGCACATCAGAAATGAATTAAGAGTCAGTACAACAAATCCGTCCACCCTCGGACTTTTGCAGAAGGATACTTAGTCCTCGTTTATGACCAAGCTCATGATAAATTGGGGACATGTAGGTTAGAACCTCTGTGGCATGGTCCTTACATCGTGAAGCATGTTCTACACAGAGGTGCCTACGAATTAGTAGATTATGATGGAATTTCCCTAGGAGAGCCCCAAAACGGGCTTTACCTTAAAAAGTAAAATGCTTAGATTACCCAACATCTATACTTTGTACATTATTGTATTTTAGTTTGGTGTGTCTATTTATTTCGCGTGCTTGAGTCTTTACCATTTCCACTCATGACTGTGCTTGTGTTTTCATGTGCAGATGACGTCTTCCTTTCCTATATTTTTTGGGTTTATGGATGGCGCTAGTCGACATACCCAGAACATTTCTTCGGCAGCATGGGTTATTTGCCAATTTGACGAGGTGGTGAGTTCAGGAGGTATCTTCTTAGGACCAACAACCAACAACAAGGCAGAATATCATGTTGTCATCGGATTTTTGACCCAAGCCTCCTCCCTAGGTATCTCTCATATCATTGTTTACTTAGACTCCCAACTCGTGGTCTATCAAATCAACCGTATCTACGCTATCCATAGTCCTATCCTGCTACGTCTCCACCTACAAGTTTTCCGTATTGAATGAATGTTCGATTACATTGAATATAGACACATTCCAAGAGAAATCAACAATGTTTCAGATTCATTAGCTAATTACATCATGGATCGGTATCTCGCCCACATATAAGATTTAAGGAAAGTAAATTTGTACATCACATGTAAATAAAAACACATCACAGACATCATCATGTACAAATCATCACAACCATCATCATCCGTAGAGGAGGAATGCCCATCATGAGGCCTTGGAGGTTTCTTTCAACCTCCGGGAGACCTATCATGGGTACTCCAAAATCTGCTACAACCGGAGCACCCCCATGACGTCCTGGTATCGGTATATTGGTTGGGCACATTCCTCCCTTGTCTGCATGTTGAAAACAATACATCTTTTAGAAACTCTTCTATATACCCAAAAAAATACATATACATTAAAAACTTAAAAAAAAAAAACCAGACAAGGTATGGCTTCTCTTACCTGACACATCCCAGTCTTCCCCCGCGGGTAAAATAAAATCCATGCTCCCGCGGAAATCTACCTCAGCATACGAGAAGTCTTCTATCAAGAGATACTTTCGTCTCAACCAAGCAAATAAATCGCCAGTGAAACATAACTCTGAATCTGCTACTAGCCTCGGAGACAGACTAGTCCACCTCTCCATCCTTGGTTTGTCCACTGGTCGCACCGCCAGTGCTATCTGAGGCTACATTTGGGGGATGCACTCTAGGAAAAATGAGACCAGAAAAGAGTCGTAACCAAACTGTTTCTGTCCCATCCTGCACCGTGAAACCTGTTCCTTCACATTTGGAAGGAACCCTGCACTCCAGTTGAACAATGTTGGTTCCAAACAATGTACACCATAAGCCACCTGCGATCTTGATGCCAGATGTGCGCTAGTACTGCCTGTCACACTCGTGATGGAAAACATAATGGAACGGAGGGGTATCTCTCAGATATCCTTGATATGGATTATACCCCCTACCAGTCTTGCTCCTGGAACAAAGTGACGTGATAGATACATGCCCACTTGTTCAGGTAGCTCCCTCTGCCCAAAAAAAGATATGGGGACCCCTCTTTTCGAGAGGCCAGTCAGGAAATACACATCTTCCAACTCGATAGTTAGAAGATGTGTGCCAATTCAGAATCCTTGCTCTGCAACATCACATAGGCCGATCATATGGTCAAGCAACAAAACCTCCTTCTTCATTTTTTGCAATTTGAAGAATTTTAGTAAGCCACAAGCTCACAATGTGGCTCGTGTGCGAGGAATCTGCAAGGAAGCCAAGTCATCAATCTCATGTTCTCGTTCTTTCCACTCGATCATGGTCACCGAAATCACCTACAAAACAAAAACAAAATAAAGAATTTCATTATTTCAACGTTTTGGCAATTTCGGCAATTTTCAAAAGCAATATAAAAACATGAAATCTAATGCCCACATTATTTAAAGAGACCACACCTTCTTTTACAATCACCACGCCCTCTCTTAGCCATTCAATATCCATCATACGACAATGAAACGTTTTTAAATGCAAACAATTTCCCTTATGGTTGTGTGGGAATATGTGGGGATTTTTCATGGGTTCTTTGCCAAAAACGACCCATCCACTTAGGTATTGAGGTGTTGGCATCTTAGCCATCACCTTCTAAAACATTTTTGCAAAAAGAATCCCCTTTTTCCATCATTTTTAATAGAGGCCGATTTGGTCCTTTTTGGGGCAACTTAGGGCTTCATTTTTGAATTAAATGCTGCTATGAAAATGAATATTAAACCATGCAATTGAAAGAAGGAGAGATGAATATCTACCTAGTCCAAACGGTAAGATAAACGGTCAACCGTAGCTTCGGTATCAAGCGAAACAAGATCCACCTCGGAAATGAGAATCTCCACTACTCCAAAATCCTTGTGCAAAATGAAATGGTAAATGGAATTTTCATTGTATTGCTATTTATAAATTTCCATTTTTTATAAGGTATAGTCATTTATGGGTTTCTCTAACAATATAATGGCTTCACTAAACCCCTGGTTTGTATTTTTGACATCGCAGGTTTCCTGGCGATTCTGATGGGTTATTTAGCTTGTCGCGCTCATGAGCATAGTCTTGGTTCGTTCTCAAGCTCGAAAACACGAGAACACGTCGGGTAAACTTTTATCTCTTTTTCAGACCCGCATGGACACACGAAAAAGGAACCCCCCTGGAGTCATCTTTAAACTCTTTTCAGACTCTCTAAATATGAAAATATTGTCAAGTGACCTTGCTTCCTTTCACACTTGTTAAAAGGTTTGAAAGGGCATCTTTCGAGCGATAGTTTATCTCTTTTTCGGTCTCGTTAGACTACTGTACGAAAAAGGAATTGAGAGAGTTCTCTTTTAAGTGTTTTTCCAAACTCTATAATCATGAAAAACCTTCGAGTTTTCTATCTTTGGACTCGCTAAACAAAACATCGACAGACCCATATGGGATCGAACCCTTACTTCTTCCAGTTCGTTAAACAAAGGAAGAGGAACTTACCGAAGGTGAGTTATATCAAGCATGTGTTATCCTCCTTGAGCTCATTAAATCAAAAAGAGGTACTCGTCTATCTGGATGGGGGGGAATTTTAAAGAAGCAAGCCAAGCAGTCTCTTGAGAACATTACCAAGTAATTCTTAGAGTCACCCTTGAACATGACACTTTGTCATTTGCACACATTATAATCTGTTGAACCTCTACACTAAGTCAATCCTTTGAGTTTCTTTCACTCCTTTGGGTCACCTAACGTAAGTCAAAGCATCCACTGCATTATCAAGTTTTGGTCCATGTCATGTTTTTGATGTTGTGCCTCAGTGTTCAAGGGAAGTATCCGCCTCTAGAGTCAACCATCCCAAATATCTTGCCTCAGAACTTGTGTCATTCCATGTCCTTTTGTTCCACCATTTACATCTCTATGTCCATTTCATGTCGTTGATGGGGGATACATCAAGGCCCTCCTTCGACGAGCTTATTCCTGTCGACCTCAGCACATTATCCGGGCATTAGGCTTAGAAACCAGTTAGTACTTTGGGACCTGCATGCCTCACTGGTAGACCTCCTCACATTCGATAGTAGGTTTACATCATTGACCTCTGATCGGATGATTCCACAGATGTTCGACTCTAGCTCATCCATTCACATTCATTGGAATGTACTAGGGTACCTTGGGAATCATTGACATTAATGGTGATATCCCTCGCACTTGTTAACGGTTCACACCATTGACCGGTAATCAAGTGGATTCTGCCATGTTCGACATCAGGACATCTATTCACATGGTTAGAATCGTACCACATTGGGATCGGTAAGAAGACCATGGTTTGAGTGATCACTTTGATATATACTTTGCCCAGGTTGCGAAGGAGTTTCTCTACAAATGATACATACATTGTTACATAGATCCACTTTGTATTGGTCATGGCTATGTATTGTCACCTCATAGATCCACTGTGTATTCTTCGTGGCTATGATCAGTCCAGGTCATCAGAGTATAGATCCACATTGTATTCCCGGTGGCTATACCTTTTTATCAATACAATTATGGATCCACAGTGTATTTTATGGCGACCATATCTTGCAAGTCTTGATCACCCAAGCATAGGTATGCCTGCCTTGGGTTTTGGAATATGTCATGATATTTGTTGGATGTTTGTGTGCAGCTTCCGTCAGGTTCTCCGAGTCTATAACCTTGCTTGAACATATACAAAGAATTTCAGTTATCATTTCGCATCTTCTAACGTCATACTTTGGGGGGCAATCTGTTACACCTCAATATTGCTCACTTTCACAAGTGTCGTAAGTGTCGCACGTTCCTCTCAAGTGTATCAAGTGTCATATGTCATTTAAAAGTGTCGAAAACATCAAACAAAGCATACTGCCATGATGAAGACACCAAGGAGACATCTAGAATGACTCAAACACTTGATTTGGAGGAAGGAGAATGATTAACTGAAGTCAAGGAACTCTTATCACCTGAAAGGAGCTCTTAAATAAGAGTTTGGAAGGTGAGCACTCCTCTTCATCAGCCTTAGGAGCACTGGCACTCCCCTATAAGGTCTTAGGGAGCGTTATAATGCCTTACTTCCCCTCTGAAGGAGCACTATCCATCCTTGGAGCGCTAGCGCTCCCCTCAAGCTTCCTAGGGAGCACTATAGTGCCCTGATGCCCCTTTTGAGGGAGTGTTGTCTAATCTGGGCAGTGGTTGGCCCGTTGAGGAGAATAAGGGAAAGATCTTTCAAGTTTGGAAGGCAGTTGCATTCGAATTCTTGGTTCAATCATAAGATCCTTGATCTGAGGAGGGAATTCCTCAACCTACCCTAAATATACCTCAAGAGGTTAAGCCTCTCGTAACCTATATAAGAAGGCTCTATGATGGTGAAAAAGGGGGGGAGAAGAATTGCTAGCATGAAACCTATGATCTCATAGGAAACCCACAGTCAGCCAAAGGAGAGTGATTAGTGAAGCTGCTATCATCCAAGTCATGGATCTTTTGAGCAAGGGTTAGACGAAGGGGACTTGACGAAGTTGTCGCATTCGCATCTATGATTGTAAGTACTGCTATCGTTATTCTCATTAATATGACATGCTTGGCCTGTTTCTTTCTAGTTTGTGTCTGATCTTACATGAACGTATTGTTGATAGATAGATCTATTTTCAAGATAATATCAATAGAGTAGGAAGTGTTCGTACTTTGTTTGTCTACAGGACTCATTGAGGAGAGAAAGATTGGATCTCGACTCGGAGCGTGCAGGGACAAACGTCGATAAAGAGGTACTGCTATTCTCCTTCCTTCTCATGTATTATTTTGTCCATATTTGAAAGGAAGTCAGTGTTCATGTTAATCACTTTATGTCTTAGAGTTAGGGTCTATCTCTTTGAGGCAATCTACCTGTCTGCAGGGAGATTTTCCTACAACAGAGACTTCACCACTTGTTCTGTTACATTGAGCATTTGTTCTCCGACCTAAGTTATCTGATCTTGGGCATGCATGTCAGACGAACTCAACATAGTCAAAAATTCCTTATAATAATTCCTAATCGATCTAATAGATGAAAAAGTAATGTCCACAGGGATTCAAGCTTCATCAACAAGAGGAGTGCAAACCTCTTCGTCGATTGCTCACGGATCTAGACCATCCCGAGCTACAACTGAGAAAATAACCAAGCATAGAGATGAATTTGAAAATGAAAAGTTAATCCCATCTATCCTCCCCGACTACATCCTGCCTCTGGCCAGTGCGGTGAGTTGTGACGGTGTCCCAAGAGACTTCGATTACACTCTAGTTACTACGTACCTCCCGAAGGGGATATGTATAGTTTGACAGCAGTTGGATAAGATCATTTAGCGACTTCAACCTATGGGATCGCAAGAACCATATAATTCTTGCTCCTCACAAGTACTTGACTAGAACAAAGGGGAAGAAGTCAAGGATAATCCCCCAACCATGGACTATGAACCTTGTGTAGTCCACTATCTTAAACATGATGAAGATACCACATTTTGGAAGGCACCAGGAGGTTAACGCATGCGTTAAGATCCTGCTGTCGTGATACCATGGTGGCTATCTATGGCTAGATAGATGCATCATCTTTGATCTGATGTTGATGCCTAGGATCACTGGATTGAGCATGCAGGGACCAGGCCCGCAAGAGTTTTTCCCAGAGAAGGCTGCAGACCACACCCTAGCACAGAGGATTAAGGATACCTATGGTGATGTAGAAAAGGGGATGCAAGGATACAAGGTAGCCTCCATCCAAAATGGCACAGTGCGCCTAGCCTATTAGTTGATCACAAGAAAGCTAGTGAAAAAGAATAGACCCATGCAGGTCACAGGGTTCATTGTTGACCTCACTGGAAAATGCATGGAAGGACTCTAGATGAACTGGGAAAATCACTTAGTCAGCTAGTTAGAATTCGATTTCCACGAAGCTCAGGATCAGGGCTATGAGTTCCATTTTAGATGGCTTTAGATCCTGATTGCATTTACTACTTGGGATATGCTGGAAGGTGAGACCTTCCCTAGCATTGAGTCATTCGAACCGCTCGCTGTGAAGTTTACCACACTCTAGTATTCGAGCGATATGGGGAAACAATGGCATTCGAATGCGGTATTCCATACCTACTATATGTAGTTAAAGAGGGCTATTGGGGTTGTCCCTCATATGACACCGAACACCCTGCACCGGTTTAGGCCCCTTATGAAGTTCTGCGTAGATCACCATTTTATTTATTTCACTGCGCGTGCAGACGAGAGTAAAGAAGAGCTTCAATCATACTATAATCTCACAGAGGAGGACGTAGAAGAAATAACTAAGGAATAGCCTACAGAGCTTCTTATCTCTATTGACCCCACAAAATTGTCTGACCCCGAACTAATCGGAAGCCCAGAGGTCACTCGTGAAGGGAATTATACACCTGGAACTAGCAGAAGGAAGAAGACATAAGAGGTCCAACAGCTAAGTAATGGCTTATCATCATAATCATTTTTAGATCAGGATCCAAGTTTTGGAGATATAGCGAAAATCCACAGTGCTATTAAAGTGTGATAGTTTGGAGGATAAAGTATTATACGGTGCATGTGGAAAAATATAGAGGAGGCGCGAGAGGTAGGACTCGGTGGACCGTCGATCTTGAAACAACCTGGATCAACGGCTAAGGCACATATCGAAGAATGAAACAGCGTGAAAGATAATTATTCGAAGGTAGGCCGGGGAAAACTACCACGGTTTCGTTAATGGATGTGTGGCACCTCTAGAGGTACATCTGGGAGAAAATAGGTCTACCTAAAACCTTTTTCTCCAATCCTCGATATAGAAATTTGTTGGGGCATGGTGGATCGTAGATCTTAAAGTGATCTAGATCGATGGTTGAAACTCATATCGACGATTGAAGTAGCACAAGGATTAATCATTCGAGGGCGGGCCGGGGAAAACTATCATGGTTTCATTCGTCGATGCATGGTACCCTCAGAGGCACATCGGGGAGAAAAGAGGTCTAAAAGGAGTCTCCAACCCCCGATGTCAATAGGCACGTATAAAAGGAGTCCCCCCATGATATTATTTTATGATATTTTGAAGCATTCAAATGTTCAAAAATTGGCGCAAAGCATCCATTCAAAACTCAAGATAAAAAATGAATCAAATTCATGCTTTCTTCACCACTTAACATGTATTTTTCACCATGATTGCTAATCCTATCATTTTATCTGTGAATGAAAAAGACATCGCCTATAGAGAAGAAGCCCTAATTGACAGGGACTTCAACGTTTTCAACACATAGATAATAGTCTCTCCCGTCTCTGTGTCCAGATTGAATTTGTTAGACAATGTTGGAATGCACATACCTTTCCTCGAAGTGTCTCAAGACTCCATCACCCCTTATGTCATAAAAGTAGTCCTTCCCTTCCCTAAGTTCATAAGTTGGTGTGCGAAGCAATATTCTCAGGAAGAAAGAGTCATTTTGAATAAATTAGGGTCAAAAGTTTTATGCGAAATAGACAGTCCATCACTTCGACACACCCTCAGTATACCAGAGTCCTCCCCCACAGTGTCCAAGCCCTTTGAGGAGGAGAAAATGGTCACAATTTATAGAGAGTTCCCATCAGAAGTAAAAGCCCTGTTCCTGAAAACCATTGTCAAACCTGAACACCATTCTGAGAGTCTATCGTTCCCTGCTAGTGTAAACGTCATGGTCATCAAAGTCTAATGGGCTTGTTCTCTGCTTAGTCAAATTTTAGGGTTGGATAATGATAAGTTTGTGGTAGAAGTCATGTTAGGTTTCTTGTTGACCTTCTTTATGTCAAAGTCTGGTCAGTCGGTCTGTGTCAATTTTGACAAATTCATTGCTGACAATATGCATCAACAACTGGTGAATTTCAATTCATTGAGACACTTCAAATACTACACGCACTTGCTAAGAATATTCCTAGAATCTAAAAAAATTGAAGTCCCCAAAACTACATTCATTTCAACTGAATGTAAAAGGATCACTATGATTATTTTCATCAATAAGATTATGTACAGGGTGTATAGTCTTTGAATTTTTTTTATGAAGGGCCTCCCACCACTTTTGGATGGCAAAGGTTCATTATACAATCAAGAAGATTACAACTCCCTCCTCATTCAGTGCAGGATGGACCCTTCCAAATTTGAAGCCATGGAGGAAAGTTTGAAAGGCCCAAGTCTGGTAGAGTATTTGGCTACAGATTCTGAAATTTTGAATAAATTTAAGACAATGAAGGTTGGCCTACCGACTATGTCCTATGCCACGTGCATTGACCTGGATATTTGGATCAAAGATATGATGGATTAAGAAATTTCCTCTGACTCGCAATGGTAAGATATCATGCGGTTGGGTAAGACAAAATGTAGTTTCCCTGGAACTAGTAAATGATCTCTAGGTGTCATCAAATTTGTAGATTCAAAAGATGAACAGTTATAGAAATTATCCTTAGTTTTGAAACATCTTTTTCTTAATCATTGTAAATCGGTTCATATACCAAAACTGCCAGTCAAAATTGTTTCAATCAGTTTAGAAGATGAAAAGATTCAGTTTCAGCCATTGTAATCAAATTGTATAAATATTGGGATACTTAAATGAATTAATGTTGGAAGAAGTGCAAGAGCACCTTTTGGTTATTTCAAACTCTATTTGTAATTTTCTGAATCTGAATTGAATATAAATGCAGAAGATTTTGAAGTCTCTATGAAAAGATTCTAAAGGGTGGTGATATGAGCTTTATTTCCCTTCATCGTATGTATTTCCCGTGACCTGCCATTTCATTTACATTTTCTTCTGTTTAAGTTTGAGAGTTAAAGGACCATAATTCATCTTGTGATGCTCTTGGCTTAAGAAATTTAAACTGTGTGATTATCTTCTTAACTAATTCAAAATTCATTTCATTAATGCTTTGATGTAGTTATTTGTTTTCTTTATCTTCCTACAATCTATTTAAATTTAATAATAACTCAGATTCATCGCCTCATTTAGCCTTTATCCTCTGGAGAGTTCTATTAGTTTATGCATTGTTTTCATTCACTTTCAGAATTTTGACTCCATAGCCATGAGTGTTCCTCCCTTTCTTTGCCAACAACTTTACTAAAACCCCCCCAAAAAACCAAATCTAGCCACAGATTTCCAAAGAAATATCAAGTGACAAGAGAGAGCCCTCTTTGAGATTAGAAGGCTAGTGCCCATCTCTAAAGTAGGTTGAAATAGTTACCTCTGTCATTTTTCTATCATCCAGACGAAATTTACAGAGTGCTAACATTCTGGCGTCGTTATCGGGGACGAAACTGAAAAATCTTCCCTGGGAAAAATGACTTAAAGATTTAGTTTGATCCCTAAGGGTGACAGTGGATCAAATACTTTATTGGATGAGATTATTTTTACCCTAGAGACTCCATTACTCAGAGACCAGTTTCAATACACCTTGTGAGATAGAAATCTTGGCTCCTAAGAGAATTCACACTAGGAGCAACCTAGACCCAGAAGTTGCAATCCTTGTGTCTGACCATGAAAATCTTGTACATAAAAGAAAAGAAAAGCCAGTAACCGCAGTGTTGTGTCCATATTGATATTTGTCTTTTCCCAAAGACGGAGTGACTAGCGTTGAATACCTCGAGATTGACGTGAAATTTGAACAGTCCACGTTCAAGACTAAATCTGAATCTCGTTTAGACGAGACCATCTTTGACGAAATGAGATTCTAGGATTTGATTCTAGCCCCATCTATCATGCCTGTAGTGATCCCTGCTCGAAACCAACTGCAACTCTGACCCCTCATAACATCTATGGCAGCCAGATTTCCCCCCCTCATACTACTTTCTCAACTACATGATTTACCTCAAGACTACAACCTAAGGATCAAACTATATGATGCAGAAGGTAACATATTAGCCCAAAAGCATCTAGATTGGTTCAATGATTTCATAGAATTGGAAGAGGTGGAATTTGAAGATGTGAAAATGAGGCTATTTACACAAAGCCTCACAGGAGAAGTGAGAAAGTGGTTCAGAGTCCTTCCACCAGCTAGTATCGCAGATTTTGAAGCCTTTGAAACCAATTTCATTACAAAATGGGGAGATAAGAATAATCACCTTCAGTTGTTGACTCAGTACGACAACATGAAGAGATCACCTGATGAAACAGTGTAGGAATTTTCAACCATATTCATGAAGGTCTATAATTTGATTCCCTCCGAGGTAAAACCCCCACCTAAAGTTGCTCATCTTAGATATGTTGATTCTTTCGAAAGTGATTGTCAAGAACCAAATATCAATATAGCATAGAAAAACCTCAGAAAAAGTACTCAACGCCTTGAAAAAGAGATAATTTCATATAATAAGCCTCTTTGAGGGGGAAACCTCCTTTTACCCCACTTAAATGTTCAAGTACAAGATGATTCAAAATGAAAATGTCTCCTTAGTATATATAGGAGACTAGGAGGTATAATTAAAACTAATGGCCTAAAGCTGACATAAATTAAACAACATTACTAATATAATATGTCCTAATTAAGGGGTAATGAGCCAATAGTATGGCTTCACATGCCCCTCCCCTTGAGACAAGTGTTGTTTGAAATGATTGAGTAACTCTGGATGCTTCTGTATAAAATACACATCTTCCCAAGTGGAATCTTTAGCCGGTAGTTTCCTCCATTTAATGAGATACTCTAAAATGGATCTATTCCTCAGCTGGCGAATTCTTGTGTCAGTGATGGCTTCAAGATCCAATATGATTTTTCCTTCCTCATCAAGTTCTGGAAATATAGTTTGAACTGGGATCTTGTCACCTATAACCTTCTTTAAGCATGAAACATGGAAAACTTTGTGTACTCGTGAAGATGTAGGTAGCTCCAATTTGTATGCCATAGTACCAATCTTTTGCAACACCTTATAAGGGCCATAATACTTTGGTGATAATTTGTTATCTTTCTTGGCTTGCTTGAGGGACATCTGTTTGTATGGTTCTAGTCTTAAAAATACCCAATCCCCTACTTCAAAAATTCTTTCACTACGATGTCGATCTTCTTGTTGTTTCATGCGATTGTGTGCCATGGTTAGGTTGTACTTTAAGATTTGGAGAACTTGTTTTTGATTCTCGATGTGATCTTCCACTGCTTGAACCTTAGATTTTTCTTTTAGAGAAGAAGTGATGGAAGGAGGGGGTATCCATAAAGTTCCATAAATGGTGTCATTTTTTTTGCAGTATGAAAGGAAGTGTTATACCACCATTCTGCCAAGGGTAACCATTTGAACCATTGTGTTTGTTTATCAGAGACAAAGCAACGAAAGTATCCTTCCAAGCATCTGTTCACTATCTCGATTTGTCCATCTGATTGAGGATGATAGGATGAGCTATGAGCCAATTGAGTACCCAAACAAGAAAATAATTCTGTCCAAAAATGTCCAGTGAAGATGGGATCTCTGTCACTTACAATAATCTTTGGGTTGCCATGTAGCTTTTGAACT
>ML784879.1:609298-635492 GCA_009831015.1 Picea engelmannii | reverse complement strand
GGACAACACCAATTCCATTTCTTGAGGCATCACATTCCACAATAAAGGTTTTTGTGAAGTCTGGAGTGGTCAAGACAAGAGCTTTCCACATCACCTCTTTAAGTTGTTCAAAATATTTAGTTCCCTGTGGAGTCCATGAAAATGCATACTTCTTAGTTAGTGTTATTAAAGGTGCTGCTATTCTTCCATATTTACGAACAAACTTGTGAAATTAACCTGTCAAACCCAAAAATTCTCTAAGATTCTTTAATGTTTTGGGAATCGACCAGTCCATCATGGCCTTAATCGTGTTAGGGTCTACCTTGAAACCTTCATGAGATACAATATGACCCAAATACTCTACCTCCTTTAATCCAAAGAAACATTTGGATGGTTTGGCATATAGTTGCTGCTCATTTAGTATTTCTAGCACCTTGTCAACATGTCGCACATGATCCTCCCAAGACTTGCTAAGATTAGTATATCATCAAAAAATACTAACACAAATTTTCACAGGAAGGGCTTGAAAATGGAATTCATCAACCCTTGGAATGTGGAAGGTGCATTTGTAAGGCCAAAAGGCATAACCAAAAATTCATAACGGCCTTCATGAGTGTGGAATGTTGTTTTTGGGATATCTTCTTCCTTCATTCTGATCTGATGATACCCTGAATGAAGATCCAATTTTGTGAAATAGATTGTTCCATGTAGTTCATCTAACAATTCATCAATGATGGGAATGGGAAACTTATCTTTAATAGTGATCTTGTTGAGCTCTCTATAATTTGGACACATACGCCATGAGTTATCTTTCTTGAATACCATTACCACTGGTGCAGAGTAAGAACTTTGGATAGGTCTAATAATTCTAGCCTCTAACATTTCTATTATCACCCCATAAATTATGGGAATCAACTAGTGACTGGGATATTATCTGTCTCTAGTATTTTTGTTGACAAATGATTTTTCATTCTGCAAATAATTTGAAAAAGAAAAGAAAAAGAAAAAGAGGGCATAAAAGAATTGAAATAAAATCCCCATGCAATAATACTAACTTGGCCATACCTTTCAAGCATGGCCAAGTTCTTTTGAATTTGATGTTGATAGGGTAGTGAAAGATTTGGCTAAACAGTTTAATCTTAGCCAAAGCATCTAGGTTAGATTAGTGAATAAATCTGGCCAAACTGTCTAATCCTGGTCAAATAGCCCTAGGGTAGAGTAATTTCTTAACCCAACTGTTTAATCTAGGTTAATTGTCATAGGAAGATAGGTTAGCATGTAGGTTAGTTGCTTCATTGTTTCAATCCAATAAATCCAACTTGATGAAAAATGTTGCACCATGTCTCAAATGCTTAAAAGGTTGCTTGATCAAAGTCCCTTGGTGGTGTCATTTGAAAGTTTGGGAAAAAACCCATAATAATAATTTTATCATAAGTTTCCCCAGTGTGTGTGTTTCTCCGTACCCCAGTTTATGCTCCCTGCACATTTTGATGGTATAGATCATGGCGCTCAGATCTACGACGCACAGAGCATTCCAGACCCCCCCCGACCGTTCTGCTTTTAACCGAAGGGGGGGGGGGGGTTCGGAATCGGTGATAATATTTGTGCAGATCTGGACGATCCAGGAACGAGCACGTAAATCAACGGTTCAGATTTGATTACGGACCCCCCCGTCCATTCTACTTTTAACGGAGGGGGGGGGTCTGGAATGAATGATAAACAACACACTAAGATCTGCGGCCAGGAAGAGGGCACGTAGATCAATGGCCCTAATTGGATTTCGGACCCCCCCTGGTGATCTACTTTTAACCAAGGGGGGGGGGGTCTAGAATAGTTTTTCCCCTCTAGCAGGCCCCTTGTCATGCATGGCGTCAGCCTATTGGTCCTGAAGTCCCATCACCATCTACTATTTGACAGCCCCTGTCACTCATGGACGTCATCTCCCACTTTTTCCACTTGTTCCCGAGTTATGTCCCATCCCATAACTACTGTCAGTCCCTTACCCCTTTCCACTCATGACCAACCCCTTATTGTGACTTTCACCTCCAATCCCTAGCGGCCACCGTCACCTGCCATCGCACCCCCAAGTGGCCCGTTGTCCATTTATTACTGGATAACATACCCGTTATCCTGCTGACCTGTCTCCCGTGCCCGACCGACCCCAGTTTTAAATAAAATTACCGTTCTCCCCCATTTTTGTTGTTCACTTGATGCACCAGAAAAACTCATAGCCTTCCCCTCCGTTAAATCCCATCGCCTTCATCCACAGTCAGTCAACCCCACTAACTTCGTGTTATTTTCAGGTACTATTGCAGAGATGGCGCCAAAGCCAAGACAAGCAGAAGGAGAGGAGAATCCTTTTCTCCCACCTCTTGTCAACCTGGAAAAAATCCCATTGGTCGACAAAGACAGAATGATCACTGACACCAA
Organism: Picea engelmannii; assembly: GCA_009831015.1. Lineage (NCBI taxonomy): Eukaryota > Viridiplantae > Streptophyta > Pinopsida > Pinales > Pinaceae > Picea > Picea engelmannii. The sequence goes on along the minus strand of ML784879.1, from coordinate 633,083 downwards.
GAGTGATTTCGATTTTTCAGACCTCCAGTCATGGCTCTGGGAGGTTTTCCTGGACCAGAGCGATGAGATTGGACTCTGGGAGTCCAATTTACCCCTGTACCACTTTCCCCAAATCCATCATTTTCCCGAGTTTGCACTTAAATTCCAAGCTCACTATATTCCCGAACAGAGAGCCGTCATATCCTCATTCGGAGACACCCTGTTCCTCATCACTCCCGAAGACATACACCAGATGATGCAAATTCCCCGTGACGAGTCTGCGTCTCCTTTCAACTTAGAGATCCTTATAGAGTTATATCAGAAGATGACGTTTCCCCAGAGAGCTCAAATATTCGAGCGTTTTCTTCCCACCTCCACTCAATTCCCTTCCATAAATCCCCCTTACCCTTCGTCCATGTTCTCCACCAAAGGAAACCAAGTCATTTCCTCCCTTTGTACTCTGTTAGGGTACTATTCTGACCAGTGGGTATATGATCCCATTCTAGTTTTTCTATCCATATTCTCCACTGATGAAAAACCCACCACACACTTTGATTACAACACCTTCTTGGCTGAAAATATTCATGAGCAGTTCATAAATTTTGGCATGGAAGGCATGTTCAGATATTCATATTTACTGGCCTACATGTTTTGTTTTCTATCAAGCAGATAAGTTTAGTTTTCCATGCAGAAAATGGACGCAGATGGGAGGCCTTAGCCAGTCACAACATGGACCTCTTTGTTGAAACATAATTCAACAGAATATAGCTTCAAAGAATTCATTGATCTGTTCTACCACCCTGTGGTAAGCATGTTGAGCGGCAGGCCCAAGCCTTGAATAAACGGCAAAGTCCAGCAAATTCTGCATCTCTCAGACAAAACAAAGACCAGTGATTGGTACCTGTATCAAAACCACTCTGAGATCAGAATATTCGGGTGCGAGTTGGAACCCTACAAGATTCCCAAATATGTGCCGGTAAGAATATTTGCATTAGAATATATAAGACAGATCATGAATTCTGATGATATTCATTTCGTATCATTCAAGAAGAAGCAACAGCTCCGAATCAAGGGGAAGATTGGTTCCTTCATCTGCAACAGTCGTGGCGTCGGAGAAGAAGCGGACCAGATGCTGAGAGAGATGAAGTTTTTCTTAAGTTTCCCCTGGCACTATGACCCATGTGGGATCATCTCAGAAATTTAGGTGAAGAACAGAAACATCCCATACGTTCATGAGTCCAAGCCCAAGATTGAAAAATTCTCCAACCAAACTGTGTGGGTGCCTGACACCTTGGTCAAAGTGCAACAGCCGGTTCCCCCGACCATTGTGCCACCAAAGACCACTCCTCAGGTCCCTAAGGAAAAAAGGCCCCGACAAGAGTCATCTCCGCCTGTCACAGAGGTATCATATGAAGAGTTGCAGTTACATACTAAGAGGCCCAAGACAACCACAGTTCCCAGTCCTACAGAGGAGAAAGAAATCCCGCCTACCACAGTGGTCAAATCTGTCATTCCACCTTTCGGATCAAGCTTATATCAGGGCATCACCCTAGCAGTACCGAAGAAATCCACTGAATCCCCACTGGACACTCATCCGGGCGAAACTAGGCCCAGGTTGAGAATTTTCGAGAAATACAAGCTGATCAAGAAAAGAAATCAGACCCTTACTAGCAGTACTTATGCTCAGTTTCGGAAGCAGTCGTCCACTGCACAGCATAGGCTGCTATCTGCATTTGACACAGAAAGGGGCAGGATGCACATGGCCTTCCTCCAGGCATAGGTACCAGACCCCAAGGTTATCACAAACTACAAGAGGGCCACCTTCGAATTCCAGATGAAGGATGTGCACCCAGCAGATCAGATGGATCTGCATAAACAAACAGGGGAGATGGTGTTCCATATGTTGGCACATGCTTCAAATTTTGCAGCAAAATTACAGGTATCATTGAACAATGCTTAGACACAACTCAAGCTGGAGAAGATATCCTCCTTCGCAAAAGACAACAGAATCAAAACTTTGGAAGAGCTGGTCCTCAAGATCGGCTATGACCCCTCCAACGTCAAAGCTTCAAAGGAGATGATCAAGAAGAAGAATGCAGACATCACCTCTTTAAGGAAACAACTGAAACTCTTTCCCACAAAGGACTCACAGGTGAAGGAGATAGCAAAGAAGGAAGGTGAAAGGGACGAAATGCTCAGGCTTCTCATGGAGTAGAACGCCCAGCTCAAAGAGATGGAGGCTGAGATGGAGAGATTACTAAAAGAGAAGGAGCAGATGAAGCCAATGGAAGTCATTCCACTGAGTGCCATTCCTATCTCAGGAGAAAGCACAGCAGCAACGACAACAATCCCATCTACAACTCCAGTGACATCACAAGAAGGGACAGCCGACCTCGCCAAATCCATGGAAAAGATGAACCTGCAAGAGACAGAAATCAAAAGGCTTAAGAAGGAAGTTGAGAACCTCCAGGAACTCAAAACTTCTTTCCAGACCAGTCTCTCCAAAGAAAAGAAGGTAACTTAGAAGCTCAGGAAGGAACTACAACAGCTCCAAAAGCAAATTGTGGTAGGGAAGACTTTGGTTGAGGTCAAAGAGAATGTATGGACAGACATCACAAAGTCCATAAATGAGATCTGGCCCATGATTCAAATTATGTTTGAACAGAATGAGTTGGTCCAAAGGAGAAAACAGACCATTGAGAAGATCAAAGTAGAATTGGAAGATAGACCAACTCAGGAAAATGATATCATCAAATTCCTCAATTCTAAGACCAGAGAAGAGCTAGAAGAGTTGAAGATAGAGGACAGAACATAGACCATCCTTGAGCTCAAAAGAGTTTTGACCAAGAGAGGATTAATGCTTCAACTGGAAGAAAAGGTTCAGACCATGGACCTAGGGGTACATAAATTATTTAGTAAGATCGAGGATCTCCAGAAGAGGGGTCTCCCCGGCCTGAAGGTTATTAATGATAAACTGATGACACTCCCAGATTACAAAAAGAGACTGTCTGAAGTGTCTAAGGATAGTTCAAAATTTTCTGGCATACAAGGGAGTATCACCAGAAAATCATTCCTGGATGCTCTTCAATTGGACATCAGCATCCAACACGAGATTCGATACATATTCCTCATTAAGCCCACATTCGCCAAGTATACGGAAATGGACGAAGTGTATCGGAGACTGCTCAAAGTCACTGTGCCTAGTCATCTCAGATGGGAGGAACTCTGCAATCTGCTCGATTAGCAGATGAGATGTCCAGGTCCAATCACCTGTCCAGTCAGATGAGGTCGTGCAGAGGCTTCATCAACGGTCTACCCAAAATTTCCGCATGCAATTGCACCAAGTCATCAATCAATTTGATTAGTTAAATTAGTTAGGCTAAAAATAGAATGAGCACGTCCTAATCAGTTATGACAGGAACGTTTGTAATTTGAGTTATAAATACTTCACCTTTCGAAGTATTGGGGGTTTTTGATCTTTACACCCTGACGCTATCAGACTGTATCATTTTTTAAGAGATCTGCCATTAATAAAAAAGAGGCACTTTTACAGGATTCGTGTGTGTATTCACTGGTGATGTTTATTCTCTAAGTTGAATGTTATTCTCACTTTGTGATCATATTGTTTTCTGAAATTAATCTTTAAGAGTAATGTATGTTGCAGGATTTATCTTGGATACCCTATTTCTGACTTTAAAGATTTTAATGTTTATCTTCTGATGTTTTCAAATAAGAAATTCTTAACTACTTCTTAGTTGAATTTATCTTTCTCATATTTTCTTCTGTTCATCATTTAAGCTATTAAATACCCAGTGAGTATATTATCTCACCCTGTGGAAGTATTCCTTTACGTTTCTATTTTGTATCTCATGTTTATTATATCACAGACCCCATAGCCCAATGGATGTGTAGACTATCTCAACCAATTTAAAAACACTTCGACAACAAAGCCTACCTATTTATTTACCTAGCCTAACATCTAAAGTTAAAAACAAAGCTAAATCATATAGAGAGATCCCTATCTGAAGCTGGAAGGGCTACATCCCAGCTTTAAAACCAGTTGGATAAAGTTACCTTTGTGGTTTCCTTCTTTTTCAACCTCTAGGAAATTTACAGAGTGATAACATAATGGCGACCATACTGGGGAAGAACTAAAAATTGCTAATTTCACGTTTTCTTTCCCCTAAAAACAACGTTTGATTTTGAGAAGAAAGTAATATTTAGAGGTTGATCAAACTTTTTACATATTATTTTCAGAATCGCAAAATTAAAAAATATATATATAAAAAACCAAAAAGAGTTCTGGCTTCCAAGAAAGTTCATACTCGATCTCACCCAAACCCAGAACCCGCGATAGTAATATATAACCCCGAACAGTTGCTCAGGTGAAAGACCTTAGCTGTCGGTTCAGTGACTCATATTCCCCTTCCTAAGTCCCTATCCTTTCCAGGAAAACCAGTTATCTCTCAGAACCCTGACCTCGATACTTTTCCACAACAAACCCTAGCTAGAACACGGTCCGACAGTTTTGTGACTGGAATCGTCTTTGACACAACTGTGTTGCAACCCCGAACCCCCAAAGTTCTATCTCCCATGACTAAACCACAATTCACTCTATCAGTACTATCCAGTCCCTCCTCGTCCTCGTCTTCAGTCGCTACCTCGTCGACCATCCAGGTTGTCATCCCACCTCCTCCACCCATCATGGGAGCTTGATATGCTCCTTTGGTGTTAGCTGCACCGCTACATGCCATGCCCCAAGACTACCAGACAAGACTTCCACAGTTTGATGCAACCAGACCTTTAAATGCCCAACAACATGTTGACAAAATGAATGACTATTTTGACCTACAAGAAGTTGATGAGGATGACGCTCAAATGCGACTGTTCACCCAAAGTCTGATAGGTGACGTCAAGAAATGGTTCAAAGCTTTACCTACCGCATCAGTCCCTGACCTTGTTGCGTTCCAAAGGAGTTTTCTTAACAGATGGGAGGTAAAGAAAAACCCTCTCCATATATTTTCATAATACGAAACTATAAGAAGAAATCAAGGTGAGATGGTACAAGATTATTGCACCCCTTTCAATAATCTGTACAATGCAATTCCAGCCGAAATCAAACCTCCCCAGGGCCTGGCATTGATAAAATTCCCTGATGGTTTTGATGACGATATGTCATACCAATTAAGAGAAAGAAATTCCACCACCTTGGCAGACATGCAGAAAAGTTCTATAAGTGTGGAGGCCAATCTGTTGGCGAAAAGGGCATGTCAAAGGTCAGAAAGGAGAGTCACAATCAAAGAAGAACCTTCCACATTGACCACTGATTCCAGATTAGATTCTTTGTCCAGAGCAGTGGAAATAATGATGGAAATACTTACTGTGTCAGACATAAATACTCCAAGAAAAAACCCACCAGTTCCCCAGGTTCGAAACCCTAACTTTAGGTGAAACCCTCCTCAAATCAGACAGAGAGACCCTGGGGATCAAAGAGAGCAGAGGGGCCCAGATCAGCAGATCAGGCCACCTCTATATGAAAACTATGCTTATGAAGGGGATGGAGTGATTGAGGAATTGGAGGACACTTACATCAATCTCATGGGAATTCATGACAATGAGGCTATTTTCCTCACCGAAGAAGAGTAGGAACTCTTTCTGCTCAATCAAACAAAGGTAAGTGAAGAAACCAAAGATGCAAAACAATAGGCCTTTGAGAATGTTATTCTGGAGGTACACCAACAGTACAATCTGCATAGTAAGAGGACATAAGGGAGTTCTCCAAAGAAAACAACTGAAACCAAGAAGGTAGTCGAAATCAAAAAGACCTCTGAAAGTACTGCTGAGAAGATTCCTGAGAAAAGTACTGCTGAGAAGATTTCGGAGAAGAGTAATGTCGATTCTCCCGTTAAGAAAAACATCAGCATTCTGAAAAGGCCATCACAACCTAAGGCTTCACCTATTAATCCACCGAGTACTTCTGAGCCAAAGAACATGGTGGACAAACTAGAACTGCTGAGCCAAAGTAGAGCTCCTACACCCTTTAGCCTTGAGGAGGAATTGGCAAAAATAAAAATCCCCATCCCACTTACAGAATTGATGAACAAAGACGGGTATCATTCACAAGTAATCAAAGCATTGGCCATTGAACCTGACATAGGCACGAAGGCCTTAACCATTGGATCAATAAATCATTCAGACACCGTGAACCTTATTGATGATCATCCCAAACTTCTTTTCAAACCTGAAGTACATGGTCGAGATGATACTGGAGAGGTTGCTCCTTTTTACATCAGCCTAAACATACATGACATGATCGTGCATAACACTATGCTGGATTCGGGCGCCTCCCACAATCTGATGCCTAAAGAAGTAATGGAAAAACTGGGACTGGAGGTCACCAGACCATACAAGGATTTACACTCATTCGACTCCAGCAAATTTAAATGTATTGGTTTGATCAAGGATCTATGCATCACCTTGGTTTAGATTCCTGCGAAGAGCATGGTAATGGATGTGGTGGTCGTAGACATCCTGCTAAAGTATGGAATGTTGCTCTCCTGGTCTTGGGGGGCTAAGTTGAAAGGAACCCTGCAGCTGGATATGTCTTATGCCACTATCCCAGTGTTTGGGCAATAGAGGAGGCTGTACAGAGAAACATTGATGAAGTACATGGTTAGCAGCCAAGAAAAGCCGCACAACTATCCCCTTTATTCTGCACATTCCGATTTGGATTCGTTCATCTTGTACAATGATGGCGACATGGAAGAGCAAGATACTCAGCTGATGGAAGACACATATGGTCAAGATGAAGACCCAGAAATTGTTGAGGTAGCAAGGATGAAGAATGTGATAACTGAATAATTACCTGCTGATTTCTGGAGTATGGATTTTGATGGAACTATGAACAAAGAAGGAGCAGGAGTAGGCGTCTGGTTGCATAATCACAGAAATAGGTATTCAGAAAACAATTCTTACAAATTAAATTTCCAGTGTACTAACAATATTGCTGAGTATGAAGCTTTGATGCTCGGTCTGAAGCTTTTGAAAAAAGTTGGTGCTAAAAGTATAATGGTAAGAGGTGATTCTGAATTGATAATCAAGCAAGTCAAAGGTGAGTATGTTGCGAAACACCCACGTCTTAGAACTTATACGAATGTTGTTCTTGATGCCTTGAGATGTTTTGCTGAAGTTGAATTATAGGTAATGTCGAGGGGAAAAAACATTCTAGCGGATGGATTGACAATGTCAGCAACCACCTGCAAGATTCCTTTCTGCCCGACTCATCCATACACTGTTGAGGTGAAATTCAGACTGACAGATCCCGACAATATCAGGTACTGGAAAGTGTTTGGTAATGATGATCAGATAGAATACTTTCTACAATGTAAGAATGAGTTTGAATGTACAAATATAGATTTAGAGAACGAAGATGAAAATGTAAATAATTCTGATTTTGAAAGTGATAGTGTAAATACCATAAATTCAGGAGAACTAGGCGATGAAGAAATGGGCACTGATGTTTTACAGTTAAAAAGCAATGTTTTTCCTAGAGGTCTTGTTCCTTTAGAAGACTTGTTTGATAGTGACGATGTAGCCAAAAAACCAAAAATAGAAGCCCATGGACAAGAAGTAGAAGATTGTAATATAGGGACTGAAGGGAAACCTAGGATGGTCAAACTGTCCAAATCATTACCCCCGGAACAAAAGCTCAAATACATTGAGCTGTTCAAAGAATATTTAGATGTTTTTGCCTCGGGCTATGAAGATTTGAAAGCCTATGACACCAGCATCATACAACACAGGATCCCAATAAGAGAAGACCAAAAACCGTTTAGGCAGAAACTTAGGAGGATAAATCCCAAGTTGCTCCCTCTGATAGAAAAGGAAATCAAGAAAATGTACGATGCCAAGATCATAGGCCCGTTGCGTTTCTCCAAGTGGGTCTCTAATTTGGTCACTACACGTAAGAAAATCGGGGAAATCGGACTCTGCATAGATTTCCGAAATCTGGATAAAGTATCCCTGAAGGATAATTACCCCTTGCCGAAAATGGACCACATCCTGCAAAGGGTGGTCGGGTCCAGTCAGATATCTCTGTTGGATGGTTTCTCGAGCTACAACCAGGTCCTAGTTCACCCAGATGACCAAGAAAAAACCTCTTTCACCACACCCTGGGGCAATTTCATCTATGTGAAGATGCCTTTTGGTCTGATGAACGCAGGAGCCACATTCCAGAGGGCAATGGATATCACCTTCATGGAAGAATTAGGTAAGTTTATCATCGTTTATTTAGACGATATGACTGTGTTTTCCCAATACGATGATGAACACCTGCGGCACCTCAGACAATTTTTCGAGAAATGTAGAAGGTTTAGGATTTCTTTAAATCCTAAGAAGAGTCTTTTTGGGTTAGAAGAAGGAAAACTGTTGGGACACATCATCTCCAAAGATGGAATCAAAATAGACCCCAGTAGAATCGAGGCCATACAAAAATTAGAACACCCAAGAAACCTCAAAGAACTACAGTCCTTTATCGGAAGAATTAACTTTCTACGAAGATTCATTCCTAATCTGGCTGAACTCCTCAGAAACATTACAAACATGCTTAAAAAAGAGGTAAAAATTAAATGGGACTCTGAGTCCAGACAGTCTTTCAAACAAGTAAAACAAGCACTCACAAAAGCCCCAGTTTTGATCAGTCCCGATTTTACTAAAGATTTCTATCTCTTTTCTTTCGCATATGAACATACCATAGTAGCGGTGTTATTGCAAAAGAACAACGAAGGGTATGAACAACCCATAGATTTATTTAGCAAAGAATTAAGAGATGCTGCTCTGAATTACAAGATCATGGAGAAGCAAGCTTTTCCTTTGGTAAAAGACATAAAGCACTTTAGGGTCTACATTCTTCATTCACACACCATAGCATATGTTCTGAACAATGTAGTAAAAGACATTTTGACTTAGGACAACCCTGATGGAAGAAGGGGAAAATGGATTGATGTCATTTTAGAATACAATATAGAAATTAATCCCACGAAACTAATCAAAGGTCAAGGCCTTTCTAAATTAATGACTGAATCTAATTTCCATACTCTTGACATTAATTTTCTAGATGTGGCAGATGAACAGAGAGATATGGCGACTCCAAATGTGAAAGAGGTATTTCTCAACTCTCCATGGTATGCAGACCTTATATTCGTTTTACAAAATCTACAAGCTCCCCCTGGTTTGACTAAGACTAAAGCTAGATTTTTGAAGTTGAAAGCTTTAAAATTCTGTATTCTAGAAGGAAATTTTTATTGGAAAGACCCTGCAGACATTCTGTTAAATTATTTACTGAAAGATGAAGCTGATAAAGTGTTGCAAGAGTTTCATGTAGGAGAATGTGGTGGCCATTTGAACTGGAAGGTTACAACCAACAAAATACTCAGAGCTGGATTTTATTGGCCCACCCTGTTCGCCGATGTGCATCAGAAGGTAACAGCATGTCACCAGTGTCAAATTTTTGAAGGCAAAAGGAATCTCCTTCCTCTACCTCTGAAACCAATCTCAGTTGAGGCCCCTTTCCATCAATGGGGGCTCGACTTCATTGGAGAAATACACCCACCTTCTTCAGGCCAACACATGTGGATTCTTACTGCCACCGATTATTTTACCAAATAGATCGAGGCAGTACCAAGCAGGCAAGCCACTGACTCTGTTATTATCAAATTTCTTGAAAATAATATTTTGTCTCATTTTGGTTGTCCTAGAAATATTATAACTGACAATGCAGCTACCTTTCGGTCGAAGAAACTCATAGATTTCTGCAACCAGTATCACATTGGTTTGGGGCATTCCATAGCCTACTACCCTCAGGGGAATGGGTTGGAGGAATCTTCAAACAAAACTTTGGTAAATATCATCAAGAAAACATTGCAGGAAAACAAGAAATCATGGCACAATAAGTTGGTGTTTGCTTTATGGGCTGACAGGTTGACTACCAAAAGGTCAATTGGTATGTCACCGTACCAGCTGGTCTATGGTACAGAGGTAGATTTCCCCACTTCTTTAGGAGTCCCTGTCATGAATTTGCTTCAAGAGGTACAAGCTGAGCCAAATGACTCACAGAGAAGGATCAACCAGATGATCCATTTGCAGAAGACTAGGGAAGACGTTTTCAACAAAACTCAGGTCGTCCAAGAAAATATCAAGAAGATCTTTGACAAACGAACCAAGGAAGATGATTTCGAGCTAGGAGATTTGGTATTGAGATGGGATGTCAGGAATGAGGACAAGGGAAAACATGGAAAATTTGATAATCTATGGACCAAGCCATACATGATCCAAGCTTTCAAGGGAAACAATGCTTTTTTGCTAAACAATGTCGATGGGTCAGATCTACCAGGAGCACCTGTGAATGGCAGAATGCTGAAACATTACATCCCACCTCAGTAGAAGATTTGAGTGCTCACTCTCCATTGTACATACCATTTTAATTTTCATTTTTACTTGCATTTTATGAGTGAAGAACATCATTCAATTGGTTGAAGCCCGAAGAGAAGGCCCTAAGCTGTTGACCATTGTTTTTCCAAGTTTTAAGAATAAAACCAAGAAAGGATACTAGGAAGAAATTTTCAGGACTACAGAAACCAGGATTCTTGGTACTTCACAGAGAAAGTACCATCCCCAGGTGGAGCCGCTGTTATCACCCCATAAATTATGGGAATCAACTGGTGACTGGGATATTATCTGTCTCTAGTATTTTTGTTGACAAATGATTTTTCATTCTGCAAATAATTTGAAAAAGAAAAGAAAAAGAAAAGAAAAGGAAAAAGAAAAGAAAAAGAAAAAGAGCGCATAAAAGAATTGAAATAAAAGCCCCATGCAATAATAGTAACTTGGCCATACCTTTCAAGCATGGCCAAGTTCTTTTGAATTTGATGTTGATAGGGTAGTGAAATATTTGGCTAAACAGTTTAATCTTAGACAAAGTGTCTAGGTTAGATTAGTGAATAAATCTGGACAGACTGTCTAATCCTGGTCAGATAGCCCTAGGGTAGAGTAATTTCTTAACCCAACAGTTTAATCTGGGTTAATTGCCATAGGAAGATAGGTTAGCATGTAGGTTAGTTGCTTCATTTCTTCAATCCAATAAAGCCATCTTGATGAAAAATGTTGCACCATGTCTCAAATGCTTAAAAGGTTGCTTGATCGAAGTCCCTTGGTGGTGTCATTTGAAAGTTTGGGAAAAAACCCATAATAAAAATTTTATCCTAAGTTTTCCCAGTGCGTGTGTTTCTTTGCACCGCAGTTTATGCTCACTGCACATTTTGACGATCTAGATTGCGACGCTTAGATCTACGATGCACAAATAATTCCGGACCCCCCCAACCCTTCTTCTTTTAACTGTGGGGGGGGTCCGAAATCGGTGATAAGATTTGCGCAGATGTGGACGGTCCAGGAACGGGTGCCTAAATCCACGGTTCAGATTTGATTCTGGACCCCCCTGTCCATTCTGCTTTTAACGAAGGGGGGGGGTCCGGAATGAATGATAAACGATGCGCTAAGATCTGCGGCCAGGAAGAGGGCACGTAGATCAACGACCCTAATTGGATTTCGGACCCCCCTAGTGATCTGCTTATAACCGACGGGGGAGGGGGGGGGCGGAAGATTTTTTCCCCTATGGCGGGCCCCTTGTCATGCGTGGCGTCAGCCTATTGGTCCCGATGTCCCATCACCATATGGTATCTGACAGCCCCCGTCACTCATGGACCTCATCTCCCACTTGTTCCACTTGTTCTCGAGTTATGTTCCATCCCATAACTGTTTTCAGTCCCTTACCCCTTTCCACTTATGACCAGCCCCTTATTGCGACTTTCACCTCCAATCCCTAGTGGCCACGTCACCCATCCATATGTTTTGGCCAACGTCACCTGCCATCTCACCCCAAAGTGGCCCTTTGTCCATTTATTACTGGATAACATACCCGTTATCCTGTTGACCTGTCTCCCGCACCCGACTGACCCCAGTTTTAAATAAAATTACTGTTCTCCCCCATTTTCGTTGTTCACTCGGTGCACCAGAAAAATTCATAGCCTTCCCCTCCGTTACATCCCTTCGCCTTCATCAACAGTCAGTCGACCCCACTAACTTCGTGTTATTTGCAGGTACTGTTGTAGAGATGGTGCCAAAGACAAGACAAGAAGAAGGAGAGGAGAATCATTTTCTCCCACTTCCTGTCGACCTGGACAAAATCACATTGGTCAACAAAGACAGACTGATTGCTGATACCAAGAGTAATTTCAATTTTTCAGACCTCCAGTCGTGGCTCCGGGAGGTTTTCCTAGACTAGAGCGATGAAATTGGACTCTAGGAGTCCAATTTACCCCTGTACCGCTTTCCCCAAATCCATCATTTTCCTGAGTTTGCACTTAAATGCCAAGCTCACTATATTCCTGAACAGAGAGCCGTCATATACTCATCCGGAGACACCCTGTTCCTCATCACTCCCAAAGACATAGACCAGATGATGCAAATTCCTCGTGTCGAGTCTGCATCTCCTTTCAACCTAGAGATCCTTACTGAGCTATATAAGAAGATGATGTTTCCCCAGAGAGCTCAAATATTTGAGCTTTTTCTTCCCACCTCCACTCAATTCCCTTCCACAAATCCCCCTTACCCATCATCCATGTTCTCCACCAAAGGAAACCAAGTCATTTCCTCCCTTTGTACTCTATTAGGGTACTATTCTGACCAGTGGGTAGATGAGCCCATTCTGGATTTTCTATCCATATTCTCCACTGACGAAAAACCCACCACACAGTTTGATTACAACACCTTCTTGGCCGACAATATTCATGAGCAGTTCGTGAATTTTGGCATGGAAGGAATGTTCAGATATTCGTCTTTACTGGCCTACATGTTTGTTTTCTATCAAGCAGATAAGTTTAGTTTTTCCATGCAGAAAATGGACACAGATGGGAGGCCTCATCCAGTCACAGCATGGACCTCTTTGTTGAAACATAATTCCACAGAATATAGCTTCAAAGCATTCATCGATTTGTTCTACCACCCTGTGCTAAGCATGTTGAGCGGCAGACCCGAGCCTCGAATAAACGATGAATTCCAGAGAATTAGGCATCTCTCGGACAACACGAAGACCGGCGATCGGTACTTGTGTCAAAACCACTCTGAGATCAGAATATTCAAGTGCGAGTTGGCACCCTACAAGCTGCCCAAATATGTGCCGGTAAGAATATTTGCATTAGAATATATAATAAAGATCATGAATTCTGATGATATTCATTTTGTATCATTGAAGAAGAAGCAGCAACTCCGAATCAAGGGGAAGATTGGTTCCTTCATATGCAATAGTCATGGCGCCGAAGAAGAAGCGGACCAGATGCTGAGAGAGATGAATTCTTTCTTAAGTTTCCCCTGGCACTATGACCCATGCGGGATCATCTCAGAAATGCGGGTGAAGAACAAAAACATCCCGTACGTTCATGAGTCCAAGCCCGAGATTGAAAAATTCGCCAACCAGACTGTGTGGGTGCCTGACACCTTGGTCGAAGTGGAACATCCGGTTCCCCTGACCATTGTGCCACCAATGACCACTCCTCAGGTCACTAAGGAAAAAAGGCCCCGACAAGAGTCATCTCCACCCGTCACGGAGGTATCATCTGAAGAGTTCCAGTTACATACTAAGAGGCCCAAGACAACCATAGTTCCCATTCCTACAGAGGAGAAAGAAATCCCGCCTACCAGAGTGGTCAAATCTGTCATTCCACCTTTCGGCTCAAGCTTATTTCAGGTCATCACCCCATCAGTACCAAAGAAATCCACTAACTCCCCACTGGACACTCATTCGGGCAAAACCGGGTCCAAGTTGAGCATTTTTGAGAAATACGAGCTGATCAAGAAAAGAAATCAGACCCTTACTAGCAGTACTTACGCTCAGTTTCGGAAGCAGTCGTCCACTGCGCAGCATAGGCTGCTATCTACATTTGACAAAGAAAGGGTCAGGATGCACATGGCCTTCCTCCAGGCACAGGTACCAAACCCCAAGGTTATCATAGACTACAAGAGGGCCACCTTCGAATTCCAGACAAAGGACGTGCACCCAACAGATCAGATGGATCTGCACAAACAAATAGGGAAGATGGTGTTCCATACATTGGCACATGCTTCAGCTTCTGCAACAAAATTACAGGTATCATTGAACAATGCTCATACACAACTCAAGCTGGAGAAGATATCATCCTTCACAAAAGACAACAGAATCAAAACTTTGGAAGAGCTGGTCCTCAAGATCGGCTATGACCCCTCCAACATCAAATATGCAGAGGAGATGATCAATAAGAAGAGTGCAGACATCACCTCTTTAAGGAAACAACTGAAACTCCCACCCACAGAGGACTCACAGGCGAAGGAGATAGCAGAGAAGGAAGGTGAAAGGGACGAAATGCTCAGGCTTCTCATGGAACAGAATGCCCAGCTCAAAGAGATGCAGGTTGAGATGGAGAGATTACTAAAAGAGAAGGAGAAGATGAAGTCAATGGAGGTCATTACACTGAGTTCCATTCCTATATCAAGAGAAAGCACAACAACAGTGACAACAATCCCATCTGCAACTCCAGTGACATCAGAAGAAGGGACAGCCGACCTCGCCAAATCCATGGAAAAGATGAACCTGCAAGAGATAGAAATCAGCAGGCTTAAGAAGGAAGTTGAGAACCTCCAGGAACTCAAAACTTCTTTCCAGACCAATCTCTCCAAAGAAAAGTAGGTAACTTAGCAGCTTAGGAAGGAACTACAACAGCTCCAAAAGAAAACAGTGGAAGGGAAGACTTTGGCTGAGGTCAAAGAGAATGTATGGACAGACATCACAAAGTCCATAAATGAGATCTGGCCCATGATTCAAATTATGTTTGAAAAGAATGAGTTGGTCCAAAGGAGAAAATAGGCCATTGAGAAGATCAGAGTAGAATTGGAAGATAGACCAACTCAGGAAAATGATATCATCAAATTCCTCAATTCTAAGACCAGAGAAGAGCTAGAAGAGTTGAAGATAAAGGACAGAACAAAGACCATCCTTGATGTGAAAAGAGTTTTGACCAAGAGAGGATTAATACTTCAACTGGAAGAAAAGGTTCAGACCATGGACCTAGGGGTACAAAAATTCTTCAGCAAGATTGAGGCTCTCCAGAAGAAAGGTCTCCCCGGCCTGAAGGTTATTAATGATAAACTGATGACACTCCTAGATTACAAAAGGATATTGTCTGAAGTGTCTAAGGACAATTCAAAATTTGATGGCATACAAGGGAGTATCACCGGAAAATCATTCCTGGATGCTCTTCAGTTGGACATCAGCATCCAACACGAGATTCGATACATATTCCTCACTAAGCCCACATTCTCCAAGTATACGGAAATGGACGAAGTGTATCGGAGATTGCTCAAAGTCACTGTGCCTAGTCATATCAGATGGGAGGAACTTTGCGATCTTCTCGATTCATAGATGAGTTGTCCAGGTCTAGTCACCTATCTAGTCATATGAGGTCGTGCAGAGGCTTCATCAACGGTCTACCCAGAATTTCCGCGTGCAATTACATCAAGTCATCAATCAGTTTAATTAGTTAAATTAGTTAGGCTAAAAATAGAATGAGCACGTCCTAATCAGTTATGAAAGGAACGTTTGTAATTTGAATTATAAATACTTCACCTTTATATGTATTGGGGTTTGTTGATCTTTACACCCTGACGCTATCAAAATATATCATTTTTGAAGAGATCTGCCATTAATAAAAAGGAGGCACTTTTACAGGATTCTTGCGTGTATTCACTGGTGATGTTTATTCTCTAAGTTGAATGTTATTCTCGCTTTGTGATCATATTGTTTTCTAAAATTAATCTTTAAGAGTAACGTATGTTGCAGGATTTATATTGGATACCCTGTTTCCGACTTTAAAGATTTTAATGTTTATCTTCTGATGTTTTCAATTAAGAAATTCTTAACTGCTTCTTAGTTGAATTTATCTTTCTCATCTTTTCTTCTTTTCATCATTTAAGCTATTAAAGACCTAGTGAGTATATTATCTTGCCCTGTGGAAGTATTCCTTTATGTTTCTGGTTTGTATCTCATGTTTATTATATCACAAACCCCATAGCCCAATGGATGTGTAGACTATATCAACCAATTTAAAAACACTTCGACAACAAAGCCTACCTATTTATTTATCTAGCCTAACATCTAAAGTTAAAAACAAATCTAAATCATATAGAGAGATCCCTCTCTGAAGCTGGAAGGTCTAGATCCCAACTTTAAAAGTGGTTGGATAAAGTTACCTTTGTGGTTTCCTTCTTTTTCAACCTCTAGGAAATTTACAGAGTGCTAACATAATGGCGACCATACTGGGGAAGAACTAAAAATTGCTAATTTCACGTTTTCTTTCCCCTAAAAAGAACGTTTGATTTTGAGAAGAAAGTAATGTTTAGAGGTTGATCAAACTTTGTACATATTATTTTCAGAACGCAAAATTAAAAAATATATATATAAAAAACCAAAAAGAGTTCTGGCTTCGAAGAAAGTTCATACTCGATCTCACCTAAACCCAGAACCCGCGATAGTAATAGATAACCCCGAACAGTTGCTCAGGCAAAAGACCTTAGCTTACGATTCAGTGAGTCATATTCCCCTTCCTAAGTCCCTGTCCTTTTTAGGAAAACCAACTATCTCTCAGAACCCTGACCTCGATAATTTTCCACAGCAAACCCTAGCTAGAACATGGTCCGACGGTTTTGTGACTAGAATCGTCTTTGATATAACTGTGTTGCAACCTCGAACCCCCAAAGTTCTGTCTCCCACGACTAAACCACAATTCACTCCATCAGTACTACTCAGTCCCTCCTCATCCTCGTCTTCAGTCGTTACCTCGTCGACCATCCAGGTTGTTGTCCCACCTCCTCCACCCATCATGGCGGCTCGATATGCTCCTTTGGTGTTAGCTGCGCTGCTACATGCCATGCCCCAAGACTATCAGACAAGACTTACACAGTTCGATGCAACCAGACCTTTAAACGCCCAACAACATGTTGACAAAATGAATGACTATTTTTACCTACAAAAAGTTGATGAGGCTGACGTTCAAATGCGACTGTTCGCTCAAAGTCTGACAGGTGACGTCAAGAAATGGTTCAAAGCTTTACCTGCCACCTCAGTCCCTGAACTTGTCGCATTCCAAAGGAGTTTTCTTGACAAATGGGAGGTAAAGCAAATCCCTCTCCAGATATTGTCAGAATACGAGACTATAAGAAGAAATCAAGGTGAGACGGTACAAGATTATTGCACCCATTTCAATAATCTATACAACACAATTCTAGCTGAAATCAAACCTCCCCAGGGCCTGGCATTGATAAAATTTCCTGATGGTTTTGATGCCGATATGTCATACCAATTAAGAGAAAGAAATTCCACCACCTTAGCAGACATGCAAAAAAGTGCTATAAGTGTGGAGGCCAATCTGTTGGCGAAAAGGGCACGTCAAGTTCAGAAAGGAGAGTCACGATCAAAGAAGAACCTTCCATGTCGACCAATGATTCCAGATTAGATTCTTTGGCCATAGCAGTGGAAATAATGATGGAAAGACTTACTGTGTCAGAAAAAAATCCTCCAAGAGAAACCCCACCAGTTCCCCAGGTTCGGAACCCTAACTTTAGGAGAAACCCTCCTCAAATCAGACAGAGAGACCCTAGGGATCAAAGAGAGCAGAGGGGCCCAAATTAAGAGATCAGGCCTCCTCTATAGGAAAACTATGTTGATGAAGGGGATGGAGTGATTGAGGAATTGGAGGACACTCACATCAATCTCATGGGCATTCACGACAACGAGGCTATTTTCCTCACCCAAGAAGAGTAGGAACTCTTTCTGCTCAAACAGGCCTTTGAGAATTCTATTCTGGAGGTACACCGGCAGTACAATATGCGTAGTAAGAAGATAGAAGGGAGTTCTCCAAAGAAAACAGCTGAAACCAAGAAGGTATTCGAAATAAAAAAGACCTCTGAAAGTACTACTGAGAATATTCCTGAGAAAAGTACTGTTGAGAAGATTCCGGAGAAGATTAATGCCGATGCTCCCATTAAGAAAAACATCACCATTCTAAAAATCCCATCAGAGCCCAAGGCTTCACCTATTAATCCACTGAGTACTTCTGAGCCAAAGAACATGGTGGACAAACAAGAGATGCTGAGCCAAAGAAGAGATCCTACACTCTTTAGCCTTGAGGGGGAATTGGAAAAAATAAAAATCCCCATCCCACTTACAAAATTGATGAACAGAGATGGGTATTGTTCACAAGTAATCAAAGCACTGACCTTTGAACCTGACATAGGCACAAAGGCCTTAACCATTGGATCAGTAAATCATTCAGACACCGTGAACCTTACTGATGATCATCCCAAACTTCTTTTCAGACCTGAAGTAGATGGTCGAGATGATACTGGCGAGGTTGCTCCTTTTTACATCAGCCTAAACATACACGAATTTATCTTGCATAACGCTATGCCAGATTCGGGCGCCTCCCACAATCTGATGCCTAAAGCAGTAATGGAAAAACTGGGACTGGAGGTCGCCATACCATACAAGGATTTACACTCATTCGACTCCAGCAAAGTTAAATGTATTGGTTTGATCAAGGATCTATGCATCACCTTGTTTCAGATTCCTGCGAAGAGCATGGTAATGGATGTGGTGGTCGCAGACATCCCGCCGAAGTATGGAATGTTTCTATCCTAGTCTTGGGGGGCTAAGTTGAAAGGAACCCTACAGCTGGATATGTCTTATGCCACTATCCCAGTGTTTGGGCAACAGAGGAGGTTGTACAGAGAAACATTGATGAAGTACATGGTTAGCAGCCAAGAAAAGCCGCACAACTATCCCCTTTATTCTGCACATTCCGATTTGGATTTGTTCATCTTGTACAATGATGGCGACATGGAAGAGAAAGATACTCATCTGATGGAAGACACATCTGGTCAAGATGAAGACCCAGAAATCGTTGAGGTAGAAAGGATGAAGAACGTGATAACTGAAGAATTACCCGCTGATTTCTAGAGTATGGATTTTGATGGCGCTGTGAGCAAAGAAGGAGAAGGAGCAGGAGTCTGGTTTCATAATCACAGAAACAGGTATTCAGAAAACCATTCTTACAAATTAAATTTCTAGTGTACTAACAATATTGCTGAGTATGAAGCTTTGATGCTCGGTCTGAAGATTTTGAAAAAAGTTGGTGCTAAACGTATAATGGTAAGAGGTGATTCTGAATTGATAATCAAGCAAGTCAAAGGTGAGTATGCTGTGAAACACCCACATCTTAGAACTTATAGGAATGTTGTTCTTGACGCCTTGAGATGTTTTACTGAAGTTGACTTACAGGTAATGCCGAGGGGACAAAACATTCTAGCGGATGGATTGACCACGTCAGCAGCCACCTGCAAGATTCCTTTCCGCCCTACTCGTCCATACACTGTTGAGGTGAAATGCAGACTGACAGTTCCTGATAATATTAGGTACTGGAAAGTGTTTGGTAATGATGATCAGATAGAATACCTTCTACAATGTAAGAATGAGTTTGAATATACAAATATAGATTTAGAGAACGAAGATGAAAATGTAAATAATTCTGATTTTGAAAGTGATAGTGTAAATACCATAGATTCAGGAGAACTAGGCGATGAAGAAATGGACACTGATGTTTTACAGTTAAAAAGAAATGTTTTGCCTAGAGGTCTTGTTCCTTTAGAAGAGTTGTTTGATAGTGACAATGTAGCCAAAAAACCAAAAATAGAAACCCATGGACAAGAAGTAGAAGATTGTAATATAGGGACTGAAGGGAAACCTAGGATGGTCAAACTGTCCAAATCATTACCCCCAGAACAAAAGCTCAAATACATTGAGCTGTTCAAAGAATATTTAGATGTTTTTTCCTGGGGATATGAAGATTTGAAAGCCTATGACACCAGCATCATACAACACAGGATCCCAATAAAAGAAGACCAAAAACCCTTTAGGAAGAAACTTAGGAGGATAAATCCCAAGTTGCTCCCTCTGATAGAAAATGAAATCAAGAAAATGTACGATGCCAAGATCATAGTCCCGTTGCATTTCTCCAAGTGGGTCTCTAATTTGGTCCCTACACGTAAGAAAACCGGGGAAATCAGACTCTGCATAGATTTCCGAAATCTGAATAAAGTATCCCTGAAGGATAATTACCCCTTGCCGAAAATGGACCACATCCTACAAAGGGTGGTCGGGTCCAGTCGGATATCTCTATTGGATGGTTTCTCGGGCTACAACCAGGTCCTAGTTCACTGATCCGTAGGATCTTTTAAACGACTATGGTTGAGTTTTAATTTTGCATGTGTTAATTAACCATTTGAGAAACTTAGTGAAAGAATGAGGAAAGAATAGGAATTATAATAACTATATACACATTTGCAGATCTGAAATGAAAGAATAAACAACAAACCATAACACGCAGATTGATAACGGAGTTCGGTACAACTTTGCCTACGTCTCCGGGCCTTTTCTCTGTGGGGGAGGCTTCTTTATTTCTGTTAAAATTATCAAAATTACATCGCTGAAATGCCAAATGGCTACAATAATGATCTGGTCATGTTCTCCCAGATCTCTATAACCTTGCAAAGAAAATGGAACGCAAAACGGACGTCCGGAGCTCCCAAAAATGGTCCGACAACATCTCCTCCTCAAAAGCTTCTATGCATCAAAATTACATTGGCTTGGCTTTTCTCCAGCATAACTCTGCTCTGACTGCTCTCTAATGGCCTCAAACAGGCCTGGTTTATATAGCCTTGAAGTTGGTTTCTTAGCTCCAACTTCCTCCAAGAATTTGGCCTCCAAAAATGCCCAATATCCCCCAAAAATGGAGGGAATCAACCAAAAATAGGCATAGTTAATAATAAAAGAACCAAATCATAGGTATAAAACCCACTTCATAACCAAAAATCGGGCCTAGCCCCTTCTATCTGCATGTGCACCCTCCTGCATGGTCGTATGGGGGGCCATGTGACCACGTGCTATGCGCTGCCCCCCCCCCCCTTTGGCGCTAGTTCCTGGTCTTATGGCTTATACATAGGGCCACTGGCTCCAAGAATTAACACCCCGTGCTATATGGTAACGACCCCGGGTCGTATGGGCCATGCATATACCCGCGGGCCAACGGTTATAACAAACCCTGCCAAAATGTGTCGCTCGCCCGATCATATGCCACAGCAATATAACCAAGGGCTGGGGCTAGGCCCCAGCCCTTTTCCCCGCGGACTCAAACCATATTCCATTTCAAATATAATGTTTGACATTGATATAACAAGCACCACCGGCTGCCTGGGTGGCTAGCCTGTTCTGCCAATCCGTTCACCCACCGGGAGGTCGCAGGTTCGACCCCCGGCCATACCATAAATTTTAACACATGAACCAATAACCAATAATGGGGTGCCACGTGGCAGCCCACGACTGGGCCACGTGGCACCTTTCCAACCAATCGTTTAATTCCACACGTGAAATGATGATTTGCCCATGTTTCCTGCCACATCAATTGTCCGTACTGCCTTGTCACCTACCGCGTCAACCCTGTCACGTCACTTGCTGACATCACCCATGCCACGTGTCACCCTTTCAGTGGTGACATGTGTCACCTTCGGATACGTCCAACTGTATGCCAAATCGACCAAATATTCCTGACATGTGTCGCTTCCTGGAGCTACCACATGTCACCTGTACAGACTTTCCATGTGTCACACGTATGAACATGCCACGTCAGCATCCGTACAGACTGTATGGACTGCACAGTCAATTTTTATTTTTTTGCTTGTTTGTCTTATCAGACAGAATGCGATATCTTCTCCATACGGAGCCCATTTGACAAAGTAAATATACCACCAGAATCATGAAGACGAGACAGACGCAATGGCACAGGTTTCGTCGCATTCCAAGCACTTTCATTTTTGAGCATTTTTCAAGCCCTATTAGGCTTCTGGATCCGATTCTGGATCACACCTTCCAACAAAAATACCTTTTGGTCCCCAAAAGGTTACTGACCAGTCAAAAAGATCGAGATAGGCCACCCTACTTGTCCTTTGTCTCTGAACTCTGTCCTGTGCACCTGTCTTGTCAAGATCAACTGTAACACAATCATGACAACTGACAGTATATTGTTAGCCATTGCAACCCTGTTACATCTTGCTGAAGCCACTATCACCCATGTATAAAACATTGCTAATGAAAGAATCAAAAAGACGACTGCAAATGAACTGATATACTTGAAATATCTACATGACATGAGCTTATCTTRAAGCAACTTATGATTGATTTTCCATTCAACAACCATGTCTTGTTCTTGCTTAAGATCTATTACTTCATTTGAAACAATTATTGGTTTGTTGCATACTTGCATTGCCTTCGTTAATTGTTCCCTTGTTTGAAGTGTTTTACTTGTTTTAACATGATGAGCATGCACCACATAATCATGACCTGCTTTAGTGAATTGATATTGATTCTTTGTTCTGTAGAAGATTGCCTTACGATCATACAAGTACGGACTACCTAAGACCATTCCACATTCTTTTAATGACACAAAATCACAAGTTACTTCATCCACATACTTAGATGAAATTGAAAATTTGATTGTGCACTGCTTTGTTATGTGCATCTGATGATGATTGCTTATCCATTTAAGTGTGTAAGGCTTATGATGAGTTTGTGTTTTTAACCCCAATTTCTTAACCAATTCTTCTGAGATTATATTAGATTGAGATCCACTGTCGATTAGTATGTCTATCTTAGTGTGTCACATGATTACCCTTATATGAAACAAGTTTCTTCTACAATCAATCTCTTCACCAAATTTACCTATCATACCAACCAATGAAATCTTAGATATCACCTGAATCCGATCCCAAGTCTATAGGCTTTGATGTCGTTGCCACTGTTTGCGTTCCCTTCTTTTCTTTGAACCACTTTGGCATCTTCTCGGGATGAAACTGCCAACATTTGTCCTCATCATCTCCCTCTTTCTTGCAATGCTTGCAAGAGGGCTTTCCTTCCTTCTTTGTCACAGCATTTGCATTCTTTCCATTGCCATGCATTTTCCTCTTATCATCTTTCTTTGAAAACGATGATTCCCCTGACACACCTGCTTTCCCTGCTTCAATATACGTAGCTTGAACAAAAACCTCATCAAGGTTAGTGGGTACAAACATGAAAATAGTGTTTCTAATATGCACAGACAAACCTCCTATATACTTCATAAGGGTTTCTTGTGTTTGCAAAGGAATGTCTAACATTAATGCCATTTTTCTAAATCCATCGGTATATTCTTGCACTAATTTTCCTTTTCTTAGTTTTAAAGATTGCCATTCAATTATTGCTTTTTCTTTATAACCCAAAGGATAAAATTGTTTCCTAAGTGCAGAAATGAAATTCTTCCATGATGGAAATACATTACCCACATCTTGTGTTCCTTTTTGCAGCTTGCTTTGCCACCAGATAAGAGCTGTACCTGCAAGTCTCAAAGATGCCAACTTAATTTGTGTGGCCTCATCCTTGATCTGTTGCACACTGCAGTATACTTCCATCTGCTTGATCCATTTATCAAATTTTTCTTCATTTACTTCACCATCATATATGGGCAACTCAAATTTTACGTCAAGTTTTAACAATGGCATTTCATGTTTAGTCTTATGAACATTTTTCTTCTCATTAGATTTAGAACTTGAACTTGAAGAAGAAGGAGAAGAAGGAGGTGTT
>ML784879.1:596552-609248 GCA_009831015.1 Picea engelmannii | reverse complement strand
AAAACTCAAATCCAAACGTCAACTAGCTCTGATACCACTTGATCCATAGGATCTTTTAAATGACTATGGTTGAGTTTTAATTTTGCATGTGTTAATTAACCATTTGAGAAACTTAGTGAAAGAATGAGGAAAGAAGAGGAATTATAACAGCCATATACACATTTGCAGATCTGAAATGAAAGAATAAACAACAAAACCATAACACGCAGATTGATAATGGAGTTCGGCACAACTTTGCCTATGTCTTCGGGCCTTTTCTCTGTGGGGGAGGCTTCTTTATTTCTGTTAAAATGATCAAAAGTACATCATTTCAATTCCAAATGGCTACAAGACTGATCTGGTCATGTTCTCCTAGATCTCTAGAACCCTACAAAGAAAATGGCACACAAAACGGACGTTCGGAGCTCCCAGAAATGGTCCCACAACGTCTCCTCCTGAAAATATTCTTTGCATCAAAATGACTTTGGCTTGGATTTTCTCCAGCATAACTCTGCTCTGACTGCTCTCTAATGGCCTCAAACAGGCCTGGTTTATATAGCCTTGAATTTGGTTGCTCAGCTCCAACTTCCTCCAATAATTTGGCCTCCAAAAATGCCCAATATCCCCCAAAAATGGAGGGAATCAACCAAAAATAGGCATAGTTAATAATAAAAGAACCAAATCATAGGTATAAAACCCACTTCATAACCAAAAATCGGGCCTAGCCCCAAAACCAATTTCACCACACCCTGGGGAACTTTCATGTATGTGAAGATGCCTTTTGGTCCGATGAACGCAAGAGACACATTCTAGAGGGCAATGGATATCGCCTTCGTGGAAGAATCGGGTAAGTTTATCGTCGTTTATTTAGAAAATGTGACTGTGTTTTCCCAATCTGATGATGAACACCTGCAACACCTCAAACGATTTTTCAAGAAATGTAGAAGGTTTTGGATTTCTTTAAATCCTAAGAAGAGTCTTTTTGGGTTAGAAGAAGACAAACTGCTGGGACACATCATCTCCAAAGATGGAATCAAAATAGACCCCAGTAGAATCGAGGCCATACAAAAATTAGAACACCCAAGAAACCTCAAAGAACTACAATTGTTTATTGGAAGAATTAACTTTCTATGAAGATTCATTCCTAATCTGGCTGAACTCCTCAGAAACATTACAAACATGCTTAAAAAAGAGGTAAAAATTAAATGGGACTCTGAGTCTAGACAGTCTTTCGAACAAGTAAAACAAGCACTCACAGAAGCCCCAGTTTTGATCAGTCCCAATTTTACTAAAGATTTCTATCTCTTTTCTTTCACATCTGAACATGCCATAGCAACGGTGTTACTGCAAAAGAACAACAAAGGGTATGAACAACCCATAGCTTTCTTTAGCAAAGCATTAAGAGATGTTGCTCTGAATTACAAGATCATGGAGAAGCAAGCTTTTGCTTTGGTAAAATCCATAAAGGACTTTAGGGTCTACATTCTTCATTCACACACCATAGCATATGTTCTGAACATTGTAGTAAAAGACATTTTGACTCAGGACAACCCTGATGGAAGAAGGGGAAAATGGATTGTTGTCATTTTAGAATACAGTATGGAAATTAAGCCCACGAAACTAATCAAAGGTCAAGTCCTTGCTAAATTAATGAATCTAATTTCCATGCTATTGACATTAATTTTCTAGATGTGGCAGATGAACAAGGAGAAATGGCTACTCCAAACATGAGAGAAGTATTTCT
This sequence comes from Picea engelmannii, assembly GCA_009831015.1. NCBI lineage: Eukaryota > Viridiplantae > Streptophyta > Pinopsida > Pinales > Pinaceae > Picea > Picea engelmannii. Next base: position 607,525 of record ML784879.1, on the reverse strand, counting down.
CAACTCTCCATGGTATGCAGACCTTATATTCGTTTTACAAAATCTACAATCTCCCCCTGGTTTGACTAAGACTAAAGCTATATTTTTGAAGTTGAAAGCTTTGAAATTCTGTATTCTAGAAGGAAATTTGTATTGGAAAGACCCTGCAGGCATTCTGTTAAATTGTTTACTGAAAGATGAAGATGATAAAGTTTTGCAAGAGTTTCATGTAGGAGAATGTGGTGGCCATTTGAACTAGAAGGTTACAGCCAACAAAATACTTAGAGCTGGATTTTATTGGCCCACCCTGCTCGCTGATGTGCATCAGAAGGTAACAACATGTCACTAGTGTCAACTGTTTGAAGGCAAAAGGAAGCTCCTTCCTCTACCTCTGAAACCAATCTCAGTTGAGGCCCCTTTCCAGCAATGGGGGCTCGACTTCATTGGAGAAATACACCCACCTTCTTCAGGCCAACACAGGTGGATTCTTACTGCCACCGATTATTTTACCAAATGGATCAAGGCAGTACCAAGCAGGCAAGCCACTAACTTTGTTATTATCAAATCTCTTGAAAATAATATTTTGTCTCATTTTGGTTGTCCTAGAATGATTATAACTGACAATGCAGTTGCCTTTCGGTCGAAGAAACTCATAGATTTCTGCAACCAATATCACATTGGTTTGGGGCATTCCATAGCCTACTACCCTCAGGGGAATGGGTTGGCAGAATCTTCAAACAAAACTTTGGTAAATATCATCAAGAAAACATTGCAGGAAAAAAAGAAATCATGGCACAATAAGTTGGTGTTTTCTTTATGGGCTGACAGGCTGACCACCAAAAGGTCAATTGGTATGTCACCGTACCAGCTGGTCTATGGTACATACATAGTTTTCCCCACTTATTTAGGAGTCCCTGTCATGAAGTTGCTTCAAGAGGTACAAGCTGAGCCAAATGACTCACAGAGAAGGATCAACTAGATGATCCATTTGCAGCAGACTAGGGAAGACGTTTTCAACAAAACTCAGGTCGTCCAAGAAAATATCAAGAAGATCTTTGAAAAACGAACCAAGGAAGATGATTTCGAGCTAGGAGATTTGGTATTGAGATGGGATGCTAGGAATGAGGACAAGGGAAAACATGGAAAATTTGATAATCTGTGGACCGGGCCATACATGATCCAAGATTTCAGGGGAAACAATGATTTTTTGCTAAACAACGTCAATGGGTCAGATCTGCCAGGAGCACCTGTGAATGGCAGAATGCTGAAATATTACGTACCACCTCAGTAGAAGATTTGAGTGCTCACTCTCCATTGTACATACCATTTTAATTTTCATTTTTACTTGCATTTTCTGAGTGAAGAACATCAGTCAATTGGTTGAAGCCCGAAGAGAAGGCCCTAAGCTGTTGACCATTGTTTTTCCAAGTTTTAAGAATAAAACCAACAAAGGCTACTAGGCAAAAAATTTCAGGACTACAGAAACCAGGATTCTTGGCACTTCACAGAGAAAGTACCATCCCTAGGTGGAGCCGTTGTTATCACCCCATAAATTACGAGAATCTACTGGTGACTGGGATATTATCTGTCTCTAGTATTTTTGTTGACAAATGATTTTTCATTCTGCAAATAATTTGAAAAAGAAAAGAAAAAGAAAAGAAAAAGAAAAAGAGGGCATAAAAGAATTGAAATAAAAGCCCCATGCAATAATAGTAACTTGGCCATACCTTTCAAGCATGGCCAAGTTCTTTTGAATTTGATGTTGATAGGGTAGTGAAAGATTTGGCTAAACAATTTAATATTATCCAAAGTGTCTAGGTTAGATTAGTGAATAAATCTAGCCAGACTGTCTAATCCTGGTCAGATAGCCCTAGGGTAGAGTAATTTCTTAACCCAACAGTTTAATCTGGGTTAATTTTCATAGGAAGATAGGTTAGCATGTAGGTTAGTTGCTTCATTGTTTCAATCCAAATAAATCCAGCTTGATGAAAAATGTTGCATCATGTCTCAAATGCTTAAAAGGTTGCTTGATCAAAGTCCCTTGGTGGTGTCATTTGAAAGTTTGGGAAAAAACCCATAATAATACTTTTATCTTAAGTTTTCCCAGTGCGTGTGTTTCTCCGTGCCCCAGTTTATGCTCCCTGCACATTTTGATGGTCTAGATCACGACACTCAGATCTACGGCGCACAGATCATTCCAAACCCCCTCGACCATTCTTCTTTTAACCGGGGGGGTCCAGAATCGGTGATAAGATTTGCACAGATTTGGACGGTCCTGGAACGAGCGCGTAAATCCACGATTTAGATTTGATTTTGGACCTCGCCGTCCATTCTGCTTTTAATGGAGGGGGGGGGTTCGAAATGAATGATAAACGGTGTGCTAAGATCTACGGCCAGGAAGAGGGCGCGTATATCAATGACCCTAATTGGATTTCAGACCCCCCCTGGTGATCTTCTTTTAACCGAGGGGCGGGGGGTCCGGAATAGTTTTTCCCCTCTGGCGGGCCCCTTGTCATGCGTGGCGTCAGCCTATTGGTCCCAAAGTCCCATCACCATCTACTATCTGACAGCCCCCGTCACTCATGGATGTCATCTCCCACTTGTTCCACTTGTTCCCGAGTTATGTCCCATCCCATAACTGTTGTCAGTCCATTACCCCTTTCCACTCATGACCAGCCCCTTATTACGAATTTCACCTCCAATCCCTAGTGGCCACGTCACCCCTCCGTATGTTTTGGCCACCGTCACGTGCCATCTCACCCCCATGGCCCGTTTTCCATTTATTACTGGATAACATACCCGTTATCCTGCTGACCTGTCTCCCGCGTCCGACCGACCCCAGTTTTAAATAAAATTACCCTTCTCCCCCATTTTCGTTGTTCACTCGGTGCACTAGAAAAACTCATAGCCTTCCCCTCCATTACATCCTGTCACCTTCATCCACAGTCATTCGACCCCAATAACTTCGTGTTATTTGTAGGTACTGTTGCAAAGATGGCGCCAAAGCCAAGACAAGCAAAAGGAGAGGAGAATCCTTTTCTCCCACCTCTTGTCGACCAGGAAAAAATACCATTGGTCGACAAAGATAGATAGATCACTGATACCAAGAGTGATTTCAATTTTTCAGACCTCTAGTCATGGCTCTGGGAGGTTTTCCTGGACTAGAGCGATGAAATTGGACTCTGGGAGTCCAATTAACCCCTGTACCTCTTTCCCCAAATCCATCATTTTCCTGAGTTTGCACTTAAATGCCAAGCTCACTATATTCTCGAACAAAGAGCTGTCATATCCTCATCCGGAGACACCCTGCTCCTCATCACTCTCGAAGACATAGACCAGATGATGCAAATTCCCCGTGCCAAGTCAACGTCTCCTTTCAACCTATAGATCCTTACAGAGTTATATCATAAGATGACGTTTCCACAGAGAGCTCAAATATTCGAGCTTTTTCTTCCCACCTCCGCTTATTTCCCTTCCACAAATCCCCCTTACCCTTCGTCCATGTTCTCCACCAAAGGAAACCAAGTCATTTCCTCCCTTTGTACTTTGTTAGGGTACTATTATAACCAGTGGGTAGATGAGCCCATTCTGGGTTTTCTATCCATATTCTCCACTAACGAAAAATCCACCACACAGTTTGATTACGACACCTTCTTGGCCAACAATATTCACGAGCAGTTCATGAATTTTGGCACGGAAGGCATGTTCATATATTCGTCTTTACTGGCCTACATGTTTGTTTTCTATCAAGCAGATAAGTTTAGTTTTTCCATGCAGAAAATGGACACAAATGGGAGGCCTAAGCCTGTCACAGCATGGACCTCTTTGTTGAAACATAATTCCACAGAATACAGCTTCAAATCATTCATCGATATATTCTACCACCCTGTGGTAAGCATATTGAACGGCAGGCCCGAGCCTCGAATAAACGACGAAGTCCAAAGAATTATGCATCTCTCGGACAATACGAAGACCGACGATTGGTACCTGTATAGAAATCACTCCGAGATCAGAATATTTCGGTGCGAGTTGGCACCCTACAAGCTACCCAAATATGTGCCGGTAAGAATCTTTGCATTAGAATATATAAGATAGATCATGAATTCTGATGATATTCATTTCATATCATTGAATAAGAAGCAACAGCTCTGAATCAAGGGGCATATTGGTTCCTTCATCTTCAACAGTCGTGGCGCCGGAGAAGAAGCGGACCGGATGCTGAGAGAGATGAAGTTTTTCTTAAGTTTCCTCTGGCACTATGACCCATGTGGGATCATCTCAGAAATGCGGGTGAAGAACAAAAACATCCCGTACGTTCATGAGTCCAAGCCCGAGATTGAAAAATTCCCCAACCAGACTGTGTGGGTGCCTGACACCTTGGTCGAAGTGGAACATCCGGTTCCCCCGACCACTATGCCACCAACGACCACTCCTCAGGTCCCTAAGCAAAAAAGGCCCCGACAAGAGTCATCTCCACCCGTCATGGAGGTATCATCTGAAGAGTTCCAGTTACATATTAAGAGGCCCAAGACAACCACAGTTCCCAGTCCTATAGAGGAGAAATAAATCCCGCCTACCATAGTGGTCAAATCTATCATTCCACCTTTTGTCTCAAGCTTATATCAGGGCATCACCCCAGCAGTACCGAAGAAATCCACTAACTCCCCACTGGACACTCATCCGGGCAAAACTGGGCCCAAGTTGAGCATTTTCGAGAAATACGAGCTGATCAAGAAAAGAAATCAGACCCTTACTAGCAGTACTTACGCTCAGTTTCGGAAGCAGTCGTCCATTGCTTAGCATAGGCTGCTATCTGCATTTGACACAGAAAGGGGCAGGATGCACATGGCCTTCCTCCAGGCATAGGTAACAGACCCCAAGGTTATCACAGACTACAATAGGGCCACCTTCGAATTCCATAAGAAGGACGTGCAGCCATCAGATTAGATATATCTGCACAAACAAACAGGGGAGATGGTGTTCCATATGTTGGCACATGCTTCAGCTTCTGCAGAAAAATTACAGGTATCATTGAACAATGCTCAGACACAACTCAAACTGGAGAAGATATCATCCCTCACAAAATACAACAGAATCAAAACTTTGGAAGAGCTAGTCCTCAAGATCGGGTATGACCCCTCCAACGTCAAAGATGCAGAGGAGATGATCAAGAAGAAGAATGCAGACATCGCCTCTTTAAGGAAACGACTGAAACTCCTGCCCACAGAGGACCCACAGGCGAAGGAGATAGCAGAGAAGGAAGGTGAAAGGGATGAAATGCTCAGGCTGCTCATGGAGGAAAACGTCTAGCTCAAAGAGATGGAGGCTGAGATGGAGAGATTACTAAAAGAGAAGGAGCAGATGAAGCCAATGGAAGTCATTCCACTGAGTTCCATTCCTATCTCAGGAGCAAGCATAACAGTAGTGACCACAATCCCATCTGCAACTCCAGTGACATCACAAGAAGGGACAGTCGACCTCGCCAAATCCATGGAAAAGATGAACCTGCAAGAGACAGAAATCAAAAGGCTTAAGAAGGAAGTTGAGAACCTCCAGGAACTCAAAACTTCTTTCCAGACCAGTCTCTCCAAAGAAAAGCAGGTAACTGAGCAGCTCAGGAAGGAACTACAACAGCTCCAAAAGCAAATAGTGGCAGGGAAGACTTTGGCTGAGGTCAAAGAGAATGTATGGACAAACATCATAAAGTCCATAAATGAGATTTGGCCCATGATTCAAATTATGTTTCAACATAATGAGTTGGTCCAAAGGAGAAAACAGGCTATTGAAAAGATCAGATTAAAATTGGAAGATAGACCAACTCAGGAAAATGATATCATCAAATTCCTCAATTCTAAGACTAGAGAAGAGCTAGAAGAGTTGAAGATAGAGGACAGAACAAAGACCATCCTTGAGTTCAAAAGAGTTTTTACCAAGAGAGGATTAATGCTTCAACTGGAAGAAAAGGTTCAGACCATGGACCTAGGGGTACATAAATTCTTCAGCAAGATCAAGGCTCTCTATAAGAAAGGTCTCCCCGGCCTGAAGGTTATTAATGATAAACTGATGACACTCCCAGATTACAAAAAGAGACTGTCTGAAGTGTCTAAGGACAATTCAAAATTTGCTGGCATACAACGAAGTATCACCGACAAAGCATTCATGTATGCTCTTCAGTTGGACATCAGCATCCAACACGAGATTCGATACATATTCCTCACTAAGCCCACATTCGCCAAGTATACGGAAATGGACGAAGTGTATCGGAGACTGCTCAAGGTCACTATGCCTAGTCATCTCAAATGGGAGGAACTCTGCAATCTGCTCGATTAGTAGATGAGTTGTCCAGGTCCAGTCACCTGTCCAGCCAGATGAGGTCGTGCAGAGGCTTCATCAACGGTCTACCCAGAATTTTCGTGTGCAATTGCACCAGGTCATCATTCAGTTTGATTAGTTAAATTAGTTAGGCTAAAAATAGAATGAGCATATCCTGATCAGTTATGACAGGAACGTTTGTAATTTGAATTATCAATACTTCACCTTTCGAAGTATTGGGGGTTGTTGATCTTTACACCCTGACGCTATCAGACTGTATCATTTTTTAAGAGATCTGCCATTAATAAAAAGGAGGCACTTTTACAGGATTCTTGCATGTATTCACTGGTGATGTCTATTCTCTAAGTTGAATGTTATTCTTGCTTTGTGATCATATTGTTTTCTAAAATTAATCTTTAAGAGTAACGTATGTTGCAGGATTTATCTTGGATACCCTGTTTCCGACTTTAAAGATTTTAATGTTTATCTTCTGATGTTTTCAATTAAGAAATTCTTAACTACTTCTTAGTTGAATTTATCTTTCTCATATTTTCTTTAGTTCATCATTTAAGCTATTAAATACCCAGTGAGTATATTATCTCTCCCCGTGGAAGTATTCGTTTATGTTTCTGGTTTGTATCTCATGTTTATTATATCACAGACCCCATAGCCCAATGGATGTGTAGACTGTCTCAACCAATTTAAAAACACTTCGACAACAAAGCCTAATTATTTATTTACCTAGCCTCACATCTAAAGTTAGAAACAAAGCTAAATCATATAGAGAGATCCCTCTCTGAAGCTGGAAGGGCTAGATCCCAGCTTTAAAAGTGGTTGGATAAAGTTACCTTTGTGGTTTTCTTCTTTTTCAACCTCTAGGAAATTTACAGAGTGCTAACAATTTCTTTAACCATGTGCTCAATTTCACTCTTATAGGCATAAGGGTATCTGTATGGCTTGATGTTAGGAGGAACACTCCCAATAATTAGGTTAATTTCATGATCATGATTTCGAGTGGGTGGAATACCTTTGGGAATATCTTCAAATACTTTGGAATGCTTATCAATGATCCTTTGGATATCTTGAGGAATAGATGTCTTAGATGTTTGAACATCTAGTGAGCATAGTTGTGAAATAACGCCTTGATGCCCATTTTTCAATAATGTTGTCATTCCATTACAGCTTATCACCTTACCGGGTTTCCCTGTGATACCTCTTAACTCAATTTATTTTCCTTCCAATGAAAATTTCATGAAAAGTTCTTGAAAATTAAAACCATTGTTCCTAATGATTGTAACCATTGGATTCCTAGTACAACATATGCACCACCCATGGGTGTAGCAATCATTGGACTATACATTACATATTCTCCCATAGTAAGATTGATCTTATTTCATTTTCCCAAGCAATTGATAATTCCTCCATCTACAATCATTACTTGAAACTCTTGCGCCGGTTATACAAAGCAATTGAGATCTTCGACTAATTTATAGTGAATGAATTTATGAGTACTTCCATAATCAATTAGGACTATTACCTTTTTCTTTTTGATGTATCCTTCGATCTTGAGGGTTTGAGGAGTGCTAATTCCAGCCAATGCATTACACGATATCGTGGGAGTCAACTCTTCAGACGAAATTGCTTCAATGCTTTCATCTTGAGATGGTTCTTGTTCTTGTTCTGGTTCCTCTTCATAATCTATGTAGAATAATTTCTTCTCACCACACTTATGTCCCTTACTATACTTTCTTTCACAATTAAAGCATAAACCTTTTTCTTTTCTTTCCTCCAATTGTTGAGTTTTCAACCTTGTAGGTTGAGGTTTTTTAGAAGAAGGAGAATTGTTCTCTCTATAGATGTTAGGATTGGTCCTTCTAGTAGCCATAGCCATATTTTTACTTTAAACATTTCTTGCCACATCGCTATTAAAGTGTGATAGCTTGGACTCGGTGGACCGTGTTGACGGGCGAAATTGTCCGTCTGTCAATTGAGAGAGTGGAACCGGTCCGGGGTTGTCTAATAACCCAAGCCGTTTGGAATGAACCACCCTGACGGGTTTAACGGCTCCGTTGGCCGCTCTAAGGTCCTAAGAGAACCAAAGAGAAAACTAATCTAACTAACTAACTTAACTAAAACTAATAAAACAAACTAACTAAAACTAAATACAAGAAACTAAGCTAACTAACAATAAAAACAAACTAATACACTAATCTAACTAAAACAAACTAATAAATAGATTAAACTAAAACTAAATATAAACTACTCTAACTAATATATATACAAACTACTAATTACACTAACTCTAATAATTAGTTGTCTAACTACTTATTGCACTATAACTTATTCACAAATATAGAATATCTACAATTGGCAGATTTAAATAAAACCTGTAAAACTCATTTGCTTTCTGCCCTAAGACAGCCAGAGATATTTTTGATTTTATGATTTTATGAATAAAAAAAAACCTACTGAAATTAAACGATCTAATATATTTAACACATATATCTAATCAAACAAATGAAAAAACTGACCTGGAAACGCTCCAAGTCTGCCTTGTGTATGATGACTTCGAAGCTGGTCGGAGGAAGGAAACTCGCACCGGTTAGTCCATAAGCTTCTCGTAAACGATAGGCTGTGATTCTCTTTGAGTTGGTTTACAGGACAAACAAGACATAAAAAATCATAACAACTATATGATTATAAATCTCTGCAATAAGGGAAACCTGTTATGCAAAAACTTATATTTGATAATTCAACTTATGAAGAAGATAAACCTGTCATTCACAAACTGAATTAAACAATTGTTATGTCCTTTATACACTTGGAAGAAACCAGATATGGATTACAGTGATTAAAATTATATCATTTGCACATGATTAAGATAGAAAAAGTAGTCATTAACCAGATACAAATTGATATACACAACGTGAAACAAAATATTGATATAATGAGAAGCTAAAGCTGTGACAAAACACCAAATTCTTCTTCAGTCTATATTAAAACTCCATGTCCTTGTTCTCCCACGAATGAGGATGATCATTATTACAAAAATGATAGGTATTTATAAGTCTCTCCACAGGGTAAAACCTCCCTGTGGATAATATCAAATTGTTTTACATAATCTGGGAAGATATTCCCAAAATCAACTAAACTAGGAAACTAAAATGCAAGTGAAATATTTCAAATATCCCCTAACTGCTCATCAAATCCATTGTAATTTTGAATTCATCTGTAGTAGACCAAAAATATCAAGTTAGAAAGATATTTCATTAACAAAACAATAAAAATGTAATCTTACAGAATTAGCTACAGAATCATCTGATTCTGTAGCTAGTCTAAAATAGCATACAGGATCAAATAAAGATCAAATCAAATCTCTTTAAAATAATTCAATCCAATTTTCTTTCAATAAACATTAAAAATGAATCACTAATGACTCATATGATTTTATCATTCAAATTAAACAAAATCAAAAGTGATTCAATCGAAACAGGGGTAGGAATACTATGTTTTCCTTTACCATAAAATCGGGTCAAACAGTAAGAAGATTGTTCCATATCCAATTAAAATCAAATAAGATCAAAATCCAATAACCAAATAGAGAGACAAGTATGCTCTGTTTTGATTTCCATCATAGTCGGGTAAACAGAATCAAAACCAAACAGTTTTACAAATCATTTCACATCTAATTCGAAAGTAGTGCAATCAAGCAAATCATATGCAACGTTGTGTTTTTCCAAAACAGGAGATACGATTAGATCAAAATAGGATTGTTTTACAATTATCATAACTATTATGGCTCAAACGGTTGGCACCACAGGTGGATTCATCAGACAGATACGTGAACCAATTCATGCAAAATCATAACCAGATTGATTCGACTTTGGCCACAATCACTATAGAATTGACATAAGTGATAAAAAATGTGCAAATAAACTCTATTGGATTTGAACGAAATGGTTAATTCCAAACAAGTCGCGACATGGTTTAATATAGAAACAAATCATGAATCAATCTTGTTTCACAAATCCACTTGAAACAAAATATCTATCGTAAATATGAATTCAACTGATAGCAGGGTCGATTAAACGAACGCGAATCAACCAGCTGGGTTTTTTACATAACCGTTACGAATTTTTTTGGATGTATTTTACCAGGATAATATTGAGAATAATACGGATTGTATTCCTGTAACAGTTAACCATATCACAATTGTTTCCAACCATAACGTATTATAACCAATTCGAATCGAAACTTGATTGTGTTCAAAATTGAAATATGAAACATCTTGTGTCTATAATAGATACAACGACTTCAATTAGCAACAGAACATCGCAAATTAAGCTAAATGAAACCAATCAAATCCATACTAAGATCCAATCAAATCGACGAAAGAATCCAATCGAAACTAAACTGGGAAAACGAATTTCATTAATCAAAACATAACTATGTACTTAATGCATATCATGTGACAGAGAAAATTCATGCTGTAAACATAACTATTAGAAAGAATTTGAATTCGTTATATAAACAAGTGATAGAACATACCAGTGAGGCAGCTCAAATTATACCAATTTTGAATTCATGACCGTTGTAGCTGAATCCACATTCTTAAACAAAATAGAACCTGTTGTCCTCTGTTTCTTATCAGTGGCTTGCAATTTGGCCTTTTGACTGGTAAG
>ML784879.1:571161-595499 GCA_009831015.1 Picea engelmannii | reverse complement strand
ACCAAAATTTCGTCAAGAATGGTCTCCTGTAGCAGCAGTTATGGCAAAAACTAACTCCCCTCTCTTTTTCCCCAAAGGCTCCACTAAATTCGGAGTAACGGGAGTTAGCCTAGCTAAAAATAGCAGAGGCGCCAAAATAGTCGGATTCCGCCCCAAAAACTCCAACCGTTAGCATTAAAATAAAATGTTGGATTCGTGGTCACATTTAATAACAATGGAACCGTTCCTCCCGCGCGCTGTTGCAAACATTGTTTCGGTCATATGAAAATGTGTATAGAACCGGGGGAATATAGTAATGCAAACCCCGCGCGTTTAAATGATAACTCCCCCGTGCTCCGGTCACATGGAACACAATGGAACCGGGGTCTATTGCAAATTTCCTCCCGCGCGCGGTCCGTGAATGTGGTCACATGCCACAAGTTATAAAACCGTGGAAGATAGTGTTAATACCCCGCGAGTCATGTTATAAATTCCGCGCGATACAATACATAAAAGGTCATATGAATGTTGGGTCATGTTTGACAATGAGACCATGGGTCGGGGCTATGCCCCGGCCCGCTCCCCTTTCCGCATAATACCAAAACCAAACTCAAATACAATGCAACCTGCGTTCATTACAAGAACTAAATGGCGGACAGTTGGTTAGCGGAAATAGTTAAAACTCTGTCGGTGGGGGAGGTCGCCGGTTCGAATCCGGTCGACCCCCAAAATATTTTTGAACCCAAAGTCAAAGGACAAAAATTGGGTGCCACGTGGCGGCCCCTGAGTGGGCCACGTGGCACCAAACTATTGGCCACTTAACTGCCACGTGTCACAATCACATTCGACCACAGTCAACCAAACATAAACCGCCATGTCAGCGCTGCCAAGTCAGCGTATGGACTCCACGTCAACAGGACACGTCGGATGATGACGTCACCTCGGTGCCATGTGTCACCCATCTAGTGGTGACACGTGTCACCTCCCAATAGGTCCAACTGTACGCTGAAAAATCCATATTTGCATGACACGTGTCACGCCCAGAAATTGCCACGTGTCCTGTACGGACACCTACGTCAGCACGGTATGGCCCTGCCACGTGGTAGTACGGCCTGCCCAGTCAGCATAAAATTTTGCCTGTTTGGCTCGGCGAACAGACCTCGATAACTTATCCATACAGACTCCGTTTGCGAAAGTAAATATACCGCCGGAATCAGGAGAACGAGACGGATGCAATGGCACCATTTTCGTTGCATTCCAAGCACTTTGAAAATTGAGCATTTCTTAGACCCCTGGTCCAGATTCTGATCATTAGGCAAAGCAGGAGAGGGTTTTGATGAAGGACCGGGGTTTTGACAAGGCAACTTAATGCCTAGGTAGTTAGGGTCATTTTGCAAGCAAGGTGGTAGATTCGACATGAAGTTAAATGAGGGTTCGACACACAGACCTTCGGAATAGGGATATTCACTTTCCAGGTAACGTTCCACTTCTGAGTCAGAATCTCCACTCAAAATGATAGGGTCAAGGTTGATAGTAGGTTTCGTCTTGTTTCTTCCCATTCGAGAGATTAAACGGGCATTCTTTTTGCCTTTGGAATTTGCAGTAGGTTTGGCTTTAGGTTTCTTGCCCACAGGCTTAACAGTCTGGACATCCTTGGTCACAGAGTGGGGTAGGTCTATAGGTGATTCGGGTAAGGGTTTAGGCAACAACATACTGTAGGGTACCGGGGGTACAGTCTTATCTTCACTCACCACAGGTTTTTCAACCTGTGGAGGGTTTGAATCCTCAAAATCATTGCGAGCCAGGAAATCGTTCCAACTGTCTTCGTGTAACCCCAAATGATAAACAAAAATAATTTTAACCAGCCCAAAGTGAAAAAGGCTGCTATCATCCTGGTTCCTTTTGTATCTCTTAGACATTTTAAACAGGCTTCTATGCAGGTAATAAGGCATATTAAGCTCATAGCCCATGAAAACCATAAGCAAACGAAGGTGGTGTAAGAAAAAAAACCCATATCGACCCTCGCAGGTGATAAAATGTTTGATTATCATCAGAAAATCATGCCAACATTTCTTGATGCAGGAGCATCTCTCCATGCAGCCAGCCAGCCAGCCACATGAGCACGCATGCATTCAAATAAGAGGTGCAGCCTCGTTGAAATTTTTAATGAATGTAATTTAATGTCTTAGGTTGGTGAGCCAGAAAATCCATGCCTTTGCGCAGGCTGTAGATAAGATAGACATTTATTATAGATCGGTTGTGGTCTAGTTCTGGATAGCAGACTAGACAACCATTGATTGTAATTTATTAAGGTAGGTAAATCCTGGAGGGAAGCGCTCGATCGAGCCCTCAGTGTAAAAGAGATTTTGATATCTCATTTTGAGGGAGTCGGGAAAAAGAGTAGAATGGTGTATGAGAGAGCCGAGAGAGAGCTCAAGGAACACCTTGTAAAATATACAGGCATTTTCCATTATTAATACAGAGCAGTTTTTCCTGCATTTTCTGTCATTATATGTTGCATTTGTGTATTGTAATTATTCCATTGCAGGGAATGTGTTGGATTTCAGGTTTGAGAGGTCTTTGAGGTTTCATGCCATGAGGGCGTGACAGAGTGTTGAGACTCTGAATACGGGTGCACAGAGGAGGCACTTCTGAACTCGGAGGAGTGAGACAAAGACATGCTGAGAGCACAAGCACTGAAGTCAACAACTCTTATAGAAGGAGGAATTTTGGGGTTACTGAACACCTCAATAGTCAAGGCAATGTGGCTGCGACACTGTTTTGAACAAAATCTCTGAAGGAGTTATGTAAGAGCTCTGTCTAGAGGGCATCGAGCGAAGTGCGTAAGTGCACAGTGAAAGCATAATTGTTGGGTGTTATGTGGCAGAAGTACTCCACCAGGAGGGCGTGGAGAGAGTGCGCAGATAGCCCACGAGAAAGGACTCATCGAGTTCTATCATCTGAAGGAAGCCTCCACTAAGGGAGCTCTCGCTGGGTTACTGAATACCCAGAACACTCAGCAATAGGTTGCTTGAGTTGGAAGACTGCCAGGGGACGTCGTATTCTCCATCTGTGTGATAGAAGAGAATGAGTTTCAATTGTTTCTCTGTCTGAGCCAAAATATTCCTGCATAGAGTGAAGTCAAATTCATCTGCATAGAGTGCATTGATGAGGCCAGACGGTTAAACTCTTATTCTCACTCGCCCAGAGTTGAATTGGGTTATTTCGATCCATGCAGGGGAAGTGCAGGTCGAAGGAGAAGTCTCAGCAGTTAGTCTGAGAAGAGGAAGGCAGGGACTACTATGGTTGCAAGTGCACATAGTTCCAGTTTACTTCAACACTTTGAGAGTTGTTGGAGGTCGAGCACATAGTGTGTGAAAAATCCATGGGGAAGTCAGAATTTATAAAGCTCAGGAGGGATAGTTCCTTTCGCGAGGTAGTGGTAAGAGACCCAGGAGAGATTCGAACAGGAAAGGCTTTGAAGCGAAGAAATTCACCAAGGCGAGGAATCAACGGACAGGGTTCGGAGTGGGGAGTTGCGAAGTCCCGTGGATCGTTCGATCATGGAGAAGCTGCGGGGAAGTTAACCCATAGCCGCAGGGAGGACCAACGCCATCGGAGTTCGGCGTTCGGCGTTTGGCGAGGTAAGAATTTCGAACTTGTTGAAATCGCGAGTCATAATTTCCTGAATCAACGGGAGCCGTCGAACCGGAGCAGGGACACGTGGTGAAGAATCCCGAGGAGTCGGAGATTCGGGGTTTCCAACAGCAAGGGAAACTTGTATCGTGGATCTGCGATCCACAAAATCATGACGGTGATGTGGGCGCGTGGGACCACGAGATGTAGTAGAGGACAGGTGGCATCACATCTGACAATCGGTGCATCGGGGTTCGGAGATTGGAACTCCAAGCCATTGACATCGCGAGTAGCGATATCCCAATAGGAAAATCCCCGATGAGTGAAGGCGTTGACCTTTGACTGATCGAAGTTCGGGGTTCGAGGTTTTGTTTTGCACGCGATTGTGTAACAAGGTTCGCAATACTGCGAAACCTGATTTCTCGAGAAGCGAGGGGAAGATCGACGAAGGAGTACTTTGGGTAGGAGGACTTTCGACGAGGGAGTTGAAGAGCATTTGACTCTTCGGGCCTCAGAAGAATAAGGTCTTGGTGAGAGCAGGCTTTCCACCGAGGGAAGCTTTGCGTCAGAGTGGTATCAGAGCTTAGAAATCTCGTCTGTATACTTCAGGTGAGAGAAGTGAAGGAGAAAAGGAAAGCACTCTGATACACACGACTTTGAGTCAAGTGGTATCAGAGATGGAACTTCATCTGTACATTTCAGGTGAAGTGAGATGGAAGCAGAAGGAAGATAGAGTTACTGAAGACTCTGTGATGACAGCGTGCAGGTGGATAGCAGTCGTGGGTACAGTCATAGGAGATTGTGATAAAGTGAAGCTGGGCACTCAGGATTGCAGGAGTGACGGTAGCAGATCTATTAGCAAGACAGATAGAACCAGCAACATGGCTACTGAAGGCCATAAACCTGCTGAAAAGAAGAGCCCAAATTTGATGAACGCAGCAGAGATGGATAAAGAGCTCGCTAACATAGAGCGGGAGATGGAGGAGCTTGAGATGAGGATGCAGCAGGATAAAAATCCAATATGGGTTAATAAATGGCCCATGAAGATGCCAAAGGTTAAATGGCCAGTCAGGGAACTGATGGTCAAAAGGCAGCAGAGGCTGTTGAGAAGGTGGTTGAGGTATGCTGAGGACCTCAGGGCCACAGAAGAAGAAATGGTTTGTTACTGTTGGCCAGAGACTGGGAAAGGTCTCGATGATGATGATGATTGGGATAAATTGGAATCAGTTGATGATTTCAAGTACTGCCGGTTGGGCAGAAAAGAAGAAATTCCAGTTTGTCAGGAGGGCAATGCACAGGGATCAGTTGAGGATCTCAAAGACTGTTGTGAGGACAGCCAAGAAATTTCAAATTGCCGATGGGGAAATGATAAGAGGTCATTGAGAGGTCTCAAAGACTGCCAGGGAAGCAGTGGAAGCGTGTCAACCTGGTAGGAGGGTAGTGAAAGCATTGAAGACTGCCAGGAGGGCAGCGAAAGCATTTTGAACTACCAGGTGGGCAGAGATGAAAAATCGAGACTGTCTGAAGGTCTCATGGACTCAAGGGAGAGTTCAATTCAGCAGAAGTTGCTGATGAAGATGGGATCGGTTGATCTCATGGTCTGCTTGGGAAGAAACAACATAAACATCCCATCTTTCCAGGTGGGCAGGGATGGGCAGAGAAATTTGGGACAGCCAGAAGAACTGATGGAGTAGATAAGCTCGCAAGTAGATCAGTAGATGCGGCTGATAGAAGAGGTGGAGAATCGGGATGGTATTCTGATGGTTGGGGGAATCGAGTTATTCCTACCATCTGCCCAGGAGGAGACAGATAATTTTGTTGTACATACAACAACAACAGGGGAACGGTCATAGTTGATGATGACTGATTTCCATCAAACAGTCACAAGCGGGGGAGAAGAAGAGTTGGAGCAGGCATTTGGGACTACCCAAATAGATGAAAAGGAGAATGAGTGTTCTGAGGAACAACTCAATAATTTCAGCCAGCAAGCTGAAGGAGCTGTAGCACGGAAGCTGACAGCAAAAGCTCAAGCAGGAGCAAAAGAGGAAGATGAGCATTCTGAGGAATGGCTCAACATTTTTAGCACTGAAGCTGAAACCAAGGCAACAGGGGAGGTTGCAGAAGCAGAAGGAGAGAGTGGGCATTCCGAGGAATGGCTCAGTATTTTCAGTCATGAAGCTGAAAAGACTGCAACATGGGAAGTTGCAGAAGAAGAGAAAGAAGCCATAGCACTGAAGCTAGTAGCGGAAGGTGCCAAGGAGCAGGCAGGAATATTTATTACTCCATGGGAAATGGAGTTGGAGATGCTGGAGGATTGGTTGAACAATCCAGAACAGGCAATAAAACTGGCAGAATTTGAGCTGTCAAAAAAGAGGATGAATGAGCAGCAGGACAGTCAGGAAGAAACTGCAGCGCTGAAGACTGCAGTAGAGTGGAAATTGAAGACCACAAATGAAGATGAAAAAGATGGCATGGGAGATCATGGTGATCTGCCCAATGGCCAAAATATTTTGCAGCTGAGGAGACTGCAAAAGCAGGGTTAGCCATAGGAGCATCTAGACCGAGAGATAGAGGACATTAGAAGGCTAATGTTGAGGTCAGCACAGACTATCAGCGAAGAGAAGATGGGCAGAAGGAGAGAAGCAGCGCAACGGAAGCAGCAGCAACAACAGCAAAATGGAGTAGATAAACAACTCCAAGGATTTGTTTGGGACCCTAGAGGATTCTAAGCAGCTATAGGGGAAGCTCATGAGCAGGAGCATCTCTCCATGCAGCCAGCCAACCAGCCACGTGAGAACGCATGCATTCAAATAAGAGGTGCAACCTCGTTGAAATTTGTAATGAGTGTAATTTAATGTCTTAGGCTAGTGAGCCAGAAAAGCCATGCCTTTTTGCAGGCTGTAGATAAGATAGGCATTTATTATAGATCGGTTGTGGTCTAGTTCTGGATAGAATACTAGACATCCATTGATTGTAATTTATTAAGGTAGGTAAATCTTGGAGGGAAGCGCTCGATCGAGCCCTCAGTGTAAAAGAGATTTTGATATCTCATTTTGAGGGAGTCAGGAAAAAGAGTAGAATGGTGTATGAGAGAGCCGAGAGAGAGCTCGAGGAACACCTTGTAAAATATACAGGCATTTTCCATTATTAATACAGAGCAGTTTTTCCTGCATTTTCTGTCATTATATGCATGTCTGTGTATGTGTTCATTATACGTTGCATTTGTGTATTGTAATTATGCCATTGCAGGGAATGTGTTGGATTTCAGGTTTGAGAGGCCTTTGAGGTTTCATTCCATGAGGGCGTGATAGAGTGTTGAGACTCTGAATACCGATGCACAGAGGAGGCACTTCTGAACTCGGAGGAGTCAGACAAAGACGTGCTGAGAGCACAAGCACTGAAGTAAACAACTCTTATAGAAGGAGGAATTTTGGGGTTACTGAACACCTCAATAGTCAAGGTAGTGTGGCTGGGACACTATTGTGGACAGAATCTCTGAAGGAGTTCTGTAAGAGCTCTGTCTAGAGGGCATCGAGCAAAGTGCGTAAGTGCACAGTGAAAGCATAACTGTTGGGTGTTCTGTGGCAGAAGTACTCCTCCAGGAGGGCATGGAGAGAGTGCGCAGATAGCCCACAAGAAAGGACTCATTGAGTTCTATCATCTGAAGGAAGCCTCCACTGAGGGAGCTCTCACTAGGTTACTGAATACCCAGAACACTCAGCAATAGGTTGCTTGAGTTGGAAGACTACCAGGGGACGTCGTATTCTCCATCTGTGTGATAGAAGAGAATGAGTTTCAATTGTTTCTCTGTCTGAGCCAGGAGATTCCTGCATAGAGTGAAGTCGAATTCATCTGCATAGAGTGCATTGATGAGGCCAGACGGTTAAACTCTTATTCTCACTCACCCAGAGTTGAATTGGGTTATTTCGATCCATGCAGGGGAAGTGCAGGTCGAAGGAGAAGTCTCAGCAGTTAGTCTGAGAAGAGGAAGGCAGGGACTACTGTGGTTGCAAGTGCACATAGTTCCGGTTTACTTCAACACTTTGAGAGTTGTTGGAGGTCGAGCACATAGCGTGTGAAAAATCCATGGGGAAGTCAGAATTTATAAAGCTCAGGAAGGATAGTTCCTTTTGCGAGGTAGTGGTAAGAGACCCAGGAGAGATTCGAACAGGAAAGGCTTTGAAGCGAAGAAATTCACCAAGGGGAGGAATCAATGGACAGGGTTCACAGTGGGGAGTTGTGAAGTCCCGTGGATCGTTCGATCATGGAGAAGCTGCGGGGAAGTTAACCCATAGCCGCAAGGAGGACCAATGCCATCGGAGTTCGGCGTTCGGCGTTTGGCGAGGTGAGAATTTCGAACTTGTTGAAATCGCGAGTCGCGATTTCCCGAATCAACGGGAGCCGTCGAACCAGAGCAGGGACACGTGGTGAAGAATCCCGAGGAGTCGAAGATTCAGGGTTTCCAACAGCAAGGGAAACTTGTATCATGGATCCGYGATCTGTGAAATCCCGACGGTGACGTGGGCGCGTGGGACCACGAGATGTGGTGGAGGACAGGTGGCATCACATCCGACAATCGGCGCATCGGGGTTCGAAGATTGGAACTCCAAGCCATTGACATCGCGAGTAGCRATATCCCGATAGGAAAATCCCTGATGAGTGAAGGCATTGACATTTGACCGATCGGAGTTCGGGGTTTGAGGTTTTGTTTTGCACGCGATTGTGTAACAAGGTTCGCGATACCGCGAAACCCGATTTCCCGAGAAGCGAGGGGAAGATCGACGAAGGAGTACTGTGGGTAGGAGGACTTCCGATGAGGGAGTTGAAGAGCATTGGACTCTTCGGGCCTCAGAAGAAGAAGGTCCTGGTGAGAGCGGGCTTTCCGCCGAGGGCAGCTTTGCGTCATTGCTTGAGCATATTCGCGGGAAAACCTTTGTCACAGGAGCTAACCTTACGCGACTGGAAGAGCAGTGTCCAAGGGACCTCTTCCACTTTGCAATTCTTGGACCATCATTGTCTAGTGGCAGGAAAACCCATAGCTAAACTGAGAAATTGCTTTTCAATTTCCAATTGAACATCCCCATCCTTGGCTCGACAACCATCAAAGGTTAAAGCGAATTGTCGAGCAACGCAGGGGTTAAAACCATCAAACTTTTGTATGAACGGGAGCCATCCAAATTCCTCAAGGTCACTGTGGGCACTTTCGAACATCAACAGAGCCTGGCTACCATTGGGTTCAGCCCTTACGATTGGAGCCATGGTGTGAGCACATGGTAAGGGTTTGGGTCGAAATCGCCAACACACAAGAGCAAAGTCGTTTGGGCTAACAACTACGAACAATCAAAGGGGAAGCATTAATGTGCGCGTGCGAGGGTGGTGGGATTATTCACCGCCATGCATAATAGTAATGGAAAAGTACAACCTCTCTTCAATCAATCATAATATAGTTCAAACCATATTATTTGGCCAACCATAAAAATCAAACGATGGATGATATACCAATGCGCCATTGTATTATTTCAAACCACGAATGTTCAATGTGAAATCAAACCCAAATGTTAACCATGCACTTGTTGCATAATGTGTAACCAAAGTTTAAAACATTGTGGAAATCGATAATTATAGAATTGACAAGACAAGAGCCATAATAAGGATCACATCATATACATAAAAACAAAAATAAACCATGACCCCTATGTAATTTAATGACTGGGCAAGTCTCAAAAACATAAATTTTCATGCTCAATGCCTTACCAGTTTAATAAAATCCAGTTGCTCAATCAAAGTAAGAATAGGCAAATAGGCATAGCTCGAAAATCCTTACAGCCACTTAATGATAAACCAAAGGTAAGTGCCACTCAAAATATCAATGCAAAGATCATGACAGTTCAAATAGCGATGGAGGAGTTTTCACGCTTACAGTCGTGAAAACTAAATGGAGACCAATTTGCAAATGTCGCAAGGGATGAAAATATCATCTATTTGCAAAATGTGATGGTAATTTGAAGTTCAGAATTCATAGGTGTAGGCAGCTCATAGGGCAATGGAAAAAATTGAATTGGCTGCCAACTATGGAAACACACTGGTAGAAGCAGTTATCTTTTTCAAAAGAAATAAATTCAGATTAGGACAGCAAGGAAAATTTCAACTCAAAAACAACAATCAGAAAATCGTACAAACATCATCATTTACCATCTTTTCCAGCGATGTTCTAAAATATGAAAACTAATAACAATCTTAAGAACAACAAGTCACGATATTAATGATAAAATCTTCAATACTGTTGGCATGGCCACTGCTGCCACCAGGCATCCATAGCCTCTACAGGGTTGCCATTTAACCCACTCCGACATCTGTATCCTGTCAAGAAGTTCTAGATCAGAATAAAGTACATTAAAGAGGTTTCTTATAATTTTTTTACAGATTTTCGTGTACCCGACATTGCTTCACTGCCAGCGGGCCTGTTCAGTACCCCGACGAAGTTGTCTTGGCGCCATGCATGCATTTACCCGCTGCCAGCAGACCTGTTCAGTATCCCGACAGGTTTACAAGCACTTCCCACAACTCTTATTCATAATTTTATTTTGTTTTTCTTTTGAAGATATATCGCTGAGCGGGGTGACGTTGAAAATCCTGATATTTGAACATATATTTTTTAGACCTCATCATAAATTTTTAGCACCGTCCTTTATTGAGTTCTAGAAATGTTTTATTTCTAAAACACTTTCTATGACAGGGAGACATCTTTTGAGTTATTCCTTTATAGAAAATGGACAGCGTAAAAAGATAATAGATGATCATGAAAAACTTTTCTCAGAGATTGAAATCAGTAAACTTCTTTCAAACAGTAAAATTTTCCAACATAAATATCAGTTTTAGAAATATATCATTGATGATCGTACAATCTTTCAGAAGTTATTTCAAGGAAGAAATTTTTCTATGGTCTTGGTCTAAATGGCTCAGTGCACAGGTATGCATATCTTTCAAAAAACACAAAAACTGATCAATCCAAATCAAAACCAAAAACGAAAACAAAGGAAAAATAAAAACAAAAGGAAATATTTACATAATATACAAGGGTAGTAATCAAGCGAAGTATCTTTTCAGGGCTTGGCCATTCACCGGATAGGTGTCAAGCTACCCTTCAAGATTCTGCAATCGAAAGGAACTAGGACCCAACTTTTCAGCAATAAAAAATGGCCCAAGCCATAAATTTTGAAACTTGGTGTGCTCACCCTTTCCTTCGTGTGGTTTGTCCCACTTTAGGACGAGATCGCCTACTTCAAAATTCCTATCAGAAGCAGAATTAGAATAGAACCAGCTTTTAATCAGTTGTTGATGTTGATCTAGTTTACGCTTAGCTTGGGTTCTTACTTCTTCTAACTTCATCAAAGCATTAATGCGGCTTTCTAAAGGGGGACAATCTTCTTCTTGAACTTTTTGTGACAATTGAAGCGAAGGAAGAAGAATGTGAGGTGGCAGAATGGCTTCTTTGCCATAAACGAGAAAAAAGGGGGAATTACCTATAGTGGCTTTGGGTGTTACCCTATCAGCCCATAGTGCATTTAGCAGTGCATTGTGCCAGTTCTTGTGATTTTCAACCACGGTTCTCTTGATAATTTTGATCAAGTTCTTGTTTGTTGATTCTGCTAAGCCGTTGCCCTAGGGATAGTAACTAGCAAAATACTTCAGTTTTATTCCTTTCTCCAAAGCGAAATCACTCATCTCAAGAGAAGAAAAGTATGAAGCGTTATCAAAGACTAGACAATCAGGGATACCGAAACGAGTGATGATATTCGAGTTTAGAAAAGCGATCACCTAACTTGTGTTAATAGTTCTTAGCGCAGTAGCTTCGGACCATCGAGTAAAATAATCAGTGGTTTTCACAATATACTTTTGCTTTTGTGAGGATGGGGGATTAATAGGACCTATGATATCAAGGCCCCATTGTTGGAAAGGAGAATCGACTGAAACGGGTTGCAAGGGGAAGGCTGGTTTTTGCAATCGCCGTGATGCTTTCTGACAAATGACACATTTACAGCACAAGGCATGGGCGTCCCTAAAAAGAGTGGGCTAGTAGTAACCGGGTCTTAAAACCTTATGAGCAGTGGTGTCGCCACCGAAGTGACCACCAACTTCTCCTGCATGCAACTCAAGCAAGACTTTTTCTGCTTTGTCTTTTTCAAGACAACGCATCAGTACGTCGTCAAAATTCTGACGAAACAGTATACCGTTAACTAGATGAAAGGAGGAAGACTTTAGTCTTAACGCTCTTCTTTTGGAGGGGTCAAGGTGATGGCGTGTTGATCCGTGTTCAAGATAAAATCTAATATCGTCGTACCAAGGACTTACGAGGTTTTGCACGCAACAAATCAAACTTTGATCGCGTTGTTATAGGTTTGACGTATCATTATCTTTTTGTTGTCCTATTTCTGAATCAACAACCAACTTACATAACCCTTGGCCTCTCACAATCTGTGCTGGGGTGATTTCTAAGTCATACTCCTACAAGGAGGTGACCCAGTTGTCTCTTTTCTCTCCTAACTCCTTCTGCACTAACAAGTTCCTAACGGCAGTGTAGGGGACAATGACCTTCGTCCTTGACTTCAAAAGATAGGACCGAAAATGCTTAACTGCTTTGAAAACAGCGTAGGCTTGCCGATCGACCGCTGGGTAGTTAAGTTTAGCACCTTTGAAAGAAGAGCTCATAAAGGCGATGGGTACTTCGTTGTTCTTGGGATTCTTCTGAGTTAGGACTGTGGCATAGGAACGATCAGAGGCAAAAGTATAGAGTGTAAAATCTTGAGAGAAATCAGGGCTCATGAGAGATGGAGTGTCTATTATGGCCTTCTTTATGTCATTAAAATCTTGGTTTTCTGTGGGTCCCCAGTGATATTGGGTGTCTTTCTTAATTAGGTTCTGGAGAATCCTGACCATTTCGGAGAAACTGGGGACAAATCTTCTCATGAAATTAATCTGGCCTAGGAAAGACTGCATGGATTTATTGGATGTAGGTGGGGGAAGTTTAGTTATGACTTGAGTCCTCTCGGGGTCAATAACCATTCCATCACTAGACACAATGAATCCTAGTAGTTTACCCTATTCTACTGCAAAGATGGACTTCTTGGGGTTCAAGGAGATGCTGTATTTATGACATCGTAGCAGAACGACTCGTAAGTGAGCTAGACGATCGTCTTTGCTTTTAGAATAAACAGTCACATAATCTAAGTAGACTACTAAGGAGTGATTGATTAAGCCTCTAAAAGCAATGTCCATTGCTCTCTGAAAGGTAGAACCAGCATTAATCAATCCAAAGGGCATTTTGTGATAAGCATAAGTGCCCCACGGGGTACGAAAGGTAGTTTTTAGTTGGTCTGGCGGAGACATCAAGATTTGGTTATATCCAGAGAAATCCAGTAAGGATAGCCTCTCAGAACCAGATACTTGTTGAAGAATCTGTTCCATAGGGGGGACAGGATAATTGTCTTTGTCAGATGCTTTGTTGAGGTTTCGAAAATCGACACAAAGCCAAATTTCCCCGTTTTTCTTTCGAACCGGGACGAGGTTGGATACCCACTGAGTGTGTCTAACAGGAAAAGTTATTTTAGCACTTAGGAGTTTATTCAATTCTTTTTGAACGGTCGGTTCTAGTTTAGGGTGCATCTTCCTCAGTTTATGTTGGAAGGGTAAGGTTTGGGGCTTCATCGGGATGACATGCTGTATAATATTAGGATCAAATGTTTTAAGATCATTGTAATTCCATGAAAAGACATCCTTGAATTATTTAAATAATTTAATAAAAGTAGCTTTTTCTTGTCTAGAACATCCCAAGCCTAGATTGATACACTGAGGATTTTCGCTAGTCCCTAAATTGACTTTCTCATAAGATAATGAGGAACTATTGGTTTTGCAATTGACCGTATTTTTAAATTTATCTTCAAAATCATAAAACTTTTCTAATCTAACAACAGATTTGGGTATGAAATTTACCATGTCCAATAGAGCTTCAGGAGATTTCGGATTAGGTATTACCGTAAAGTTGTGCAAATTGTCATCGTGCATTTGTTCATCTATCACTGCGCTTTGAACGGTTTCTTCCATGTGCAGAAAGTTAATGATTTGTTGATCATCATCAAATACTCTCCAGTTTGTGATATTGTCAGGAACAGATGGTCGAAACAACAGCTCCACGGAGAATGCGTTTGGGGATAAACCTTCTGCAGGAAGAATTTTAGAGGCAACATTAGCTAGTAGATCTGCTTTAGCATTATTTGATCTAGGAATGGAATTTATATTAAAAGAAGAAAATTTGTTCGTTAAACTCCATACCTCAGACTGGTAACTTTTGAGATGCGGGGAAAGACAGTGTATAGAATCTCTTACCTGCCTCACCACTATTTTAGAATCACCGAATACAACCAGATTTTGAATGTGCATGTCCAAGGATTTTCTAAGACCTTGCAGTAAAGCCTCATATTTTGAAGTATTGTTAGTACATTCAAATTCTAGCCTACAAGCCAATAATGTCTTGTTACCTGTCAGATCGATAATGATGCAGCCTGCAACAGCTCCTTCTTTAGAATTGGAACCGTCGAAATATAGAGACCAAATTTTATTTCCATCGGGCTCATGAGACTGTTGCACAGAAGTTGTTGGTTGCATACACGCTATGATCTCGGATTGTTGTTCAGGATTGTTGATAGGTGAAACTTCAGCCATGAAATTTCCGAAGAAGGTGTCCATCCCTTGGACTTCAGGTGAATCAGCAGGAGGTGTATATGGTTCATTAGGGTCGTTCAAATCTGTGACCGTGAACTTAAGGTAACGCTCATGATTCACTCTGATGTTGTTGGGCTTACCGCTCTTTGGAAGCCATAAGTGAGACCAGTCTGTTGCGAAGTAACCATGTAGCTACTCCGACTAGTACCTACTCAAAAATAGACCATACACTTCTGGAATATCCACCACAATTATATCAATAACCTGAAGAACCTTTGGGTTAGATGATAATCTAATCAATACATTTTTCAGTTCACCTATAACTTTAACATCTGTTCGATCAAGTTGTATGATTTTCAAAGAACATGGTTCTACTTCAGCGTTAATCTTTTGGCAGATAGACCAAGGCATCACATTTGAGGATTCTCCTGAGTCAACCATACAATTATGCACATTTCTGTTGAAGATTTCAAAAGTTAAAAGAAAAGGAGGTACATTCTTGCGAGTACTAGGAGTAATAACTTGTGGTTTCTTACTTGCATTTTCTAATTCTACTTTATCTACATTATTTACATTATTTACATTATTATTTACAGGAAGGCTTCCTTTATCTCGAGGATCAGGATGGTTTTTAGTGGAAGTCTTCTGCGACACTTTGCTTTGCACAACCTTGTTACCATTTGAATTGCCACTCTTGCCATTTTCTGAAATGTTTTGCAACATCTTCTGTAACAAAAATGGAAACTTCAACAACTCATAAATGGAAATATTAGCCCTTAATTTTTTTATATCTTCAACAACATCATAATCTAATTTAGGACTGACATTACTCTATTTAACTTCCGCTGATTTAGATGGTTTTGGAGGAACATTTGTAGTGTTCTCAGCAGGAGGTTTGTTTGGCGTCTTACTCCTAGTGTTGTAAGGGTGAACAGTCTCGAAGTTAGCTTGAAAGATGCTGTCTGAGAAATGTCCAAAAATGTTTGGAGAAGACTCTTCTTCTTGAATGGTTTCCTGTTCAACCTCCTCCTGAGGAATATCCGGGGGCATCAAGTTATCTTGGGCTTCTAGAATTGTCTGAAGAGCACATTGCAAACTTTCTAGGTTCAAGCCTTCACGTTTTGGATTAGGCCAGTTGGAGGGAAAAGGCTTTCAGAAAGAAGGTTTGTAGGGTCCTTTACTCGAAGAAGCTTCTTCAGTCGACCTTTTTAAATCTATAACTTGATTAGACAATTTTTGTACAACTTTGGTTAAATTTTCCAAATCAAAGTTTTCAGGTTGTGTTTTTCTTTGTGGAGGTCTGGGGAGAATTTCAATCTAATCTAACTAACTAACTTAACTAAAACTAATAAAACAAACTAAATAAAAATAAATACAAGAAACTAAGCTAACTAAAAATAAAAACAAACTAATACACTAATCTAACTAAAACAAACTACTAAATAGATTAAACTAAAACTAAATATAAACTACTCTAACTATTATATATACAAACTACTAATTACACTAACTCTAATAATTAGTTGTCTAACTACTTATTGCACTATAACTTATTCACAAATATACAATATCTATAATTGGCAGATTTAAATAAAACCTGTAAAACTCATTTGCTTTCTTCCCTAAGACAGCCAGAGATATTTTTGATTTTATGATTTTATGAATAAGAAAAAAAACCTTTGAAATTAAACGATCTAATATATTTAACACATATATCTAATCAAACAAATGAAAAAACTGACCTGGAAACGCTCCAAGTCTACCCTGTGTATGATGACTTCGAAGTTGGTCAGAGGAATGAAACTCGCACCGGTTAGTCCATAAGATTCTCGTAAACGATAGGTTGTGCTGCTCTTTGAGTTAGTTTACAGGACAAACAAGACATAAAAAATCATAACAACTATATGATTATAAATCTCTGCAATAAGGGAAACCTGTTATGAAAAAACTTATATTTGATAATTCAACTTATGAAGAAGATAAACCTGCCATTCACAAACTGAATTAAACAATTGTTATGTCTTTTATACACTTGGAAGAAACCATATATGGATTACAGTGATTAAAATTAAATCATTTGCACATGATTAAGATAGAAAAAGTAGTCATTAACCAGATACAAATTGATATACACAACGTGAAACAAAATATTGATATAATGAGAAGCTAAAGCTGTGACAAAACACCAAATTCTGCTTCAGCCTGTATTAAAACTCCATGTCCTTGTTCTCCCATGAATGAGGATGATCATTATTACAAAAATGATAGGTATTTATAAGTCTCTCCACAGGGTAAATCCTCCCTGTGGATAATATCAAACTGTTTTACATAATCTGGGAAGATATTCCCAAAATCAACTAAACTAGGAAACTAAAATGCAAGTGAAATATTTCAAATATCCCCTAACTGCTCATCAAATCCATTGCAATTTCAAATTCATATGCAATAGACCAAAAATATCAAGTTAGAAAGATATTTTATTAACAAAACAATAAAAATGTAATCTTACAGACTTAGCTACAGAATCATCTGATTCTGTAGCTAGTCTAAAATAGCATACAAGATCAAATAAAGATCAAATCAAATCTCTTTAAAATAATTCAATCCAATTTTCTTTCAATAAACATTAAAAATGAATCACTAATGACTCATATGATTTTATCATTCAAATTAAACAAAATCAAAAGTGATTCAATCAAAACAGGGGTAGGAATACTCTGTTTTCCTTTACCATAAAATCGGGTCAAACAGTAACAAGATTGTTCCATATCCAATTAAAATCAAATAAGATCAAAATCCAATAACCAAATAGAGAGACAAGTATGCTCTGTTTCGATTTCCATCATAGTTGGGTAAACAGAATCGAAACCAAACAGTTTTACAAATCATTTCACATCTAATTCGAAAGTAGTGCAATCAAGCAAATCATATGCAACGTTGTGTTTTTCCAAAACAGGAGATACGATTAGATCAAAATAGGCTTGTTTTACAATTATCATAACTTTTATGGCTCAAACGGTTCGCACCATAGGTGGATTAATCAGACAGATATGTGAACCAATTCATACAAAATCATAACCAGATTGATTCGACTTTGACCACAATCACTATAGAATTGACATAAGTGATAAAAAATGTGCAAATAAACTCTATTGGATTTGAACGAAATGGTTAATTCCAAACAAGTCGCGACATGGTTTAATATAGAAACAAATCATGAATCAATATCGTTTCACAAATCCACTTGAAACAGAATATCTATCGTAAATACGAATTCAACTCATAGCAGGGTCGATTAAACCAACGCGAATCAACCAGCTGGGTTTTTTACATAACCGTTACGAATTGTTTTGGATGTATTTTACCAGGATCATATTGAGAATAATATGGATTGTATTCCTGTAATAGTTAACCATATCACAATTTTTGCCAACCATAACGTATTATAACCAATTCGAATCGAAACTTGATTGTGTTCAAAATTGAAATATGAAACAACTTGTGTCTATAATAGATACAGTGACTTCAATTAGCAATAGAACATCCCAAATTAATCTAATTGAAACCAATCAAATCCATACTAAGATCCAATCAAATCGACAAAAGAATCCAATCAAAACTAAACTAGGAAAACGAATTTCATTAATCAAAACATAACTATGTACTTAATGCATATCATGTGACAGAGAAAATTCACGTCGTAAACATAGCTATTAGAAAGAATTTGAATTCGTTATATAAACAAGTGATAGAACATACCAGTGAGGCTGCTCAAATTATGCCAATTTTGAATTCACGACCGTTGTAGATGACTCCACATTCTTAAACAAAATAGAACCTGTTGTCCTCTGTTTCTTATCAGTGGCTTGCAATTTGGCCTTTTGACTGGTAAGCCGTGCAACTTGATCCTCCAAAGAATGAATTCTGGACTGTAGCATTGTCACATCAAGATAATACCTCTCTAACCACGAGCCGCATTGATCACATGGTGGAACTGTAGACTTAGACAAAACAGGAGAGGGTTTTGATGAAGGACCAGGGTTTTGATAAGGCAGCTTAATGCCTGGGTAGTTAGGGTCGTTTTGCAAGCAAGGTGGCAGATTCGACACGAAGTCAAACGAGGGTTCGACACACAGACCTTCGGAATAGGGATATTCACTTGCCAGGTAACGTTCCACTTCTGAGTCAGAATCTCCACTCAAAATGATAGGGTCAAGGTGGACAGGAGGTTTCATCTTGTTTCTTGCCATTCGAGAGATTAAACGGGCATTCTTTTTGCCTTTGGAATTTGCAGTAGGTTTGGCTTTAGGTTTCTTTCCCACGGGCTTAACAGTCTGGACATCCTTGGTCGCAGAGTGGGGTAGGTCTATAGGTGAGTCGGGTAAGGGTTTAGGGAACAACATACTGTAGGGTACTGGGGGTACAGTCTTATCTTCACTCACCACAGGTTTGTCAACCTGTGGAGGGTTTTAATCCTCAAAATCATTGCGAGCCAGGAAATCGTTCCAACAGTCTTCGTGTAACCCCAAATGATAAATAACAATAATTTTAACCAGCCCGAAGTGAAAAAGGCTGCTATCAGCCTGGTTCCTTTTGTATCTCTTAGACATTTTAAAAAGGCTTCTATGCAGGTAATAAGGCATATTAAGCTCATAGCCCATGAAAGCCATAAGAAAACGAAGGTGGTGTAAGAAAACAAACCCATACTGACCTTCGTAGGTGATAAACTGTTTGATTATCATCAGAAAAATGTGCCAACGTTGCTTGAGCATATTCACGGGCGAACCTTTGTCATAGGAGCTAACCATACGCGACTGGAAGAGCAGTGTCCAAGGGACCTCTTCCACTTTGCAATTCTTGGACCATCGTTGTCTAGTGGAAGGCAAACCCATAGCTAAACTGAGAAATTGCTTTTCAATTTCCAATTGAACATCCCCGACCTTGGCTCTACAACCATCGACGGTTAAAGAGAATTTCCTAGCAACGCAGGGGTTAAAACCATCAAACTTTTGTATGAATGGGAGCCATCCAAATTCCTCAAGGTCACTATGGGCACTGTCGAACATCAACAGAGCCTGGCTACCATTGGGTTCAGCCCTTATGACTGGAGCCATGGTGCGAGCACATGGTAAGGATTTGGGTCGAAATCGCCAACACACAGGAGCAAAGTCATTTGGGMTAACAACTACTAATGATCAAAGGGGAATCATTAATGTGCGCGTGCGAGGGTGGTGGGATTATTCACCGCCATGCATAATAGTAATGGAAAAGTACAACCTCTCTTCAATCAATCATAATATAGTTCAAACCATATTATTTGGCCAACCATAAAAATCAAACGGTGGATGATATACCAATGCGCCATTGTATTATTTCAAACCACGAATGTTCAATGTGAAATCAAACCCAAATGTTAACCATGCGCTTGTTCCATAATGTGTAACCAAAGTTTAAAACATTGTGGCAATTGATAATTATAGAATTGACAAGCCAAGAGCCATAATAAGGATCACATCATATACATAAAAACAAAAATAAACCATGACCCCTATGTAATTTAATGATTAGGCAAGTCTCAAAAACATAAATTTTCATGCTCAATGCCTTACCAGTTTAATAAAATCCAGTTGCGCAATCAAAGTAAGAATAGGCAAATAGGCATAGCTTGAAAATCCTTACAGCCACTTAATGATAAACCAAAGGTAAGTGCCACTCAAAATATCAATGCAAAGATCATGACAGTTCAAATAACGATGGAGGAGTTTTCATGCTTACAGTCATGAAAACTAAATGGAGACTAGTTTGCAAATGTCGCAAGGGATGAAAATATCATCTATTTGCAAAATGTGATGGTAATTTGAAGTTAAGAAGTCATAGGTGTAGGCAACTCATAGGGAAATGGAAAAAATTGAATTGGCTGCCAACAGACCGTCGATCTTGAAACAACCCGGATCAATGACTAAGGCACATATCGAAGAATGAAACAATGCGGAAGATAATTATTCGAAGGAAGGCCAGGGAAAACTACTACGGTTTCGTTAATGGATGTGTGGCACCTCTTGAGGTACATATGGGAGAAAATAGGTCTACCTAAAACCGTTTTCTCCAATCCCCTATATCGAAATTTGTTGGGTCATGGTGGACTGTAGATCTTAAAGTGATCTAGATCAATGGCTGAAACTCATATCGACGATTGAAGTAGCACAAGGATTAATCATTCGAGGGTGGGCCGGGGAAAAATATCATGGTTTCATTCGTGGACACATGGCGCCCTGAGAGGCACATCAGGGGGAAAAGAGGTCTACCTAAAACCGTTTTCTCCAACCCCAGATGTCGATAGGCACGTATAAAAGGATCCCCCCCCAACATTATTTTATGATATTTTGAAGCATTCAAATGTTCAAAAATTGGTGCAAAGAATCCATTCAAAACTCAAGCTCAAAAATGAATCAGATTCATGCTTTCTTCACCACTTAACATGTATTTTTCACCATGATTGCTAATCCTGTCATTTTATCCATGAATATACAAGACATATCCTATAGAGAAGAAGCCCTATTGATAGGGACTTCGACATTTTCAACACATAGATAATAGTCTCGCCCGTCTCTGTGTCCAGATTGAATTTGTTAGACAATGTTGGAATGCGCATACCTTTCCTCAAAGCGTCTCAAGACTCCATCACCCCTTATGTCGTAGAAGTAGTCTTTCCCTTCCCTAAGTTCGTAAGTTGGTGTGTGAAGCGATATTCTCAGGAAGAAAGAGTCATTTTGAATAAATTAGGGTCAAAATTTTTATGCGAAATAGACAGTCCATCACTTCGACACACACTCAGTATAACAGAGTCCTCCCCCACAGTGTCCAAGCCCTTCGAGGAGGAGAAAATGGTCACAATCTATAGAGAGTTCCCATCAGAAGTAAAATCCCTGTTCCTAAAAACCATTTTCAAACCTAAACACCATTCTGAGAGTCTGTCGTTCCCTTCTAGTGTAAACATCATGGTCATCGAAGTCTAATGGGCTTGTTATCTGCTTAGTCAAATTTTAGGGTTGGATAATGACAAGTTTGTGGTAGAAGTCATGTTAGGTTTCTTGTTGACCTTCTTTATGTCAGAGTCTGGTTAGTTGGTCTGTGTCAATTTTGACAAATTCATTGCTGGCAATATGCATCAACAACTGGTGAATTTCAATTCATTGAGACACTTCAAATACTACACGCACTTGCTGAGAATATTCCTAGAATCTAAAAAAGTTGAAGTCCCCGAGACTACATTCATTTCAACTGAATGTAAAAGGATCACCATGATTATTTTCATCAATAAGATTATGTCCAGGGTGTACAGTCTTTGAACAATTGTTTATGAAGGGCCTCCCACCATTTTGGGATGGAAAAGGTTCATTATAAAATCAAGAAGATTACAGCTCCCTCCTCATTTAGTGCAGGATGAACCCTTCCAAATTTGAAGCCATGGAGAAAAGTTTGAAAGGCCCAAGTCTGGTAGAGTATTTGGCTACAGATTTTGAAATTTTGAATAAATTTAAGACAATGAAGGTTGGTCTGCCGACTATGTCCTATGCCACGTGCATTGACCTGGAGATTTTGATCAAAGATATGATGGATTAAGAAATTCCCTCCGACTCACAATGGTAAGAAATCGTGCGGTTGGGTAAGACAAAATGTAGTTTCCCCGGAACCAGTAAATGATCTCTAGGTGTCATCAAATTTGCAGATTCGAAAGAAGATCAGAGCGAGATAGATGGCATAGAAGAAGTTGAATAGTTATAGAAATCACTCTTAGTTTTGAAATGTCTTTTTCTTAATCATTGTAAATCGGTTCATATACCAAAACTACCAGTCAAAATTTTTTCAATCAGTTTAGAAGATGAAAACCTTCAGTTTCATCCATTGTAAAAAAATTGTATAAATAATGGGATACTTAAATGAATTAATGTTGGCAGAAATGCAAGAGCACCTTTTGGTTATTTCAAACTCTATTTGTAATTTTCTGAATCTAAATTGAATATAAATGCAGAAGATTTTGAAGTCTCTATGAAAAGATTCTAAAGGGTGGTGATATGAGCTTTATTTCCAATCATCGTATGTATTTCCTATGACTTGTCATTTCATTTACATTTTATTTTGTTTAAATTGGAGAGTTAAAGGACCAGAATTCATCTTGTGATGCTCTTGGCTTAAAATATTTAAACTGTATGATTGTCTTCTTAACTAATTCAGAATTCATTTCATTAATTCTTTGATGCAGTTATTTGTTTTCTTTATCTTCCTACACTCTATTTAAATTTAAGAATAACTCAGATTCATCACCTCGTTTAGCCTTTATCCTCTGAAGAGTTATATTAGCTGATGCATTGTTTTCATTCACTTTCAGAATTTTGACTCCATAGCCCTGAGTGTTCCTCCCCTTCTTTGCCAACAACTTTATTAAACCCCCCCCAAAAAACCAAATCTAGCCACAGATTTCCAAAGAAATATCAAGTGACACGAGAGAGCCCTCTCTGAGTTTAGCAGGCTAGTGCCCATCTCTAAAGTAGGTTGAAATAGTTACCTCTGTCATTTTTCTATCAGCCAGATGAAATTTACAGCGTCCTAACATTCTGGCGTCGTTATCGGGGACGAAACTAAAACATCTTCCCTGGGAAAAATGACTTAAAGATTTAGTTTGATCCCTAAGGGTGACAGTGGATCAAATACTTTCTTGGATGAGATTATTTTTACCCTAGCGACTATGTTACTCAGAGACCAGTTGCACTACACCTTGTGAGATAGAAATCTTGGCTCCTAAGAGAATTCACACTAGGAGCAACCTAGACCCAGAAGTTGCAATCCTTGTGTCTGACCCTGAAAATCTTGTACATGAAAGAAAAGAAAAGCCAGTAACCATAGTGTTGTGTCCAGACTGATATTTTTCTTTTCCCAAAGATAGAGTGACTAGAATTGAATACCTTGAGTTTGACGTGAAATTTGAACAGTCCACTATCAAGACTAAATCTGAATCTCGTTTAGACGAGACCATCTTTGACGAAACAAGATTCTAGGATTTGATTCTAGCCCCATCTATTAGGCCTGTAGTGATCCCTTCTCGAAACCAACTGCAACTCTAACCCCTCACAACAACTATGGCAGCCAAATTTTCCCCCATCATACTACATGATTTACCTCAAGACTACAACCTAAGGATCAAACTATATGACGCAAAAGGTAAAATATCAGCCCAAAAGCATCTAGATTGGTTCAATGATTTCATAGAATTGGAAGAGGTGGAATTTGAAGATGTGAAAATGAGGCTATTTACACAAAGCCTCACATGAGAAGTGAGAAAGTGGCTCAGAGTCCTTCCACTAGCTAGTATTGCATATTTTGAAGCCTTTGAAACCAATTTCATTACAAAATGGGGAGATAAGAAAAATCACCTTCAGTTGTTGACTTAGTACAAAAACATGAAAAGATCACATGATGAAACGGTGTAGGAATTTTCCACCAGATTCATGAAGTGTTGGATCATGTTGTCATTGATGCCAATGGTTTGTCATTGATGCCAATGGTTTGATTACTTGGGAGATTGTTGGATCATATGTCATTGATGTAAATGGTTTGGTTTGATTGATGTCATTGGTTGATGTCAAGTAATTGATTGATATGATTCCCTTGATTAGAATGTTATATGTCCAAGTGGAAACCAATCTATGCAAAGGTAAACAAATGGATGAACTCCAAAGTGGTCCCCTTATGGTGAAAGCCCTCACAGGAAGATGCTTTGCGGATTGAGTTATCCTAGAAGAATGGTTGGAGGACCCATGCTCTCATTGTTGTATTATCATGATTGATAATATGTACAAATGAATGAACTCCAAAGTGGTCCCCTTATGGTGAAAGCCCTCACGGGAAGACGCTTTACGGATTGAATTATCCTAGAAGAATGGTTGGAGGACCCATGCTTGTATGAGGAATAATGAGATGAAGATCAAGGAAATTGTTGGTGAAAC